>JARYGA010011600.1:0-46744 GCA_030545235.1 Helianthus tuberosus | reverse complement strand
GGTTCTTGATTTGAGTGATTATGATTTTGTGAGTAACTGGTTTTTGCCCCGCCCGCGTTGCGGGGCAATAAGCCGAATATTTATCTCTCGTAACATGCATGTCTGTACAGAGGGCAAAATCGGAATTATATTTTGAATTGTAGGCGAAATCATGATTTTAAACTGAGAGCAAAATCATAATTTTTAGCTAGAGGGGAAAACATAATTTTATTTTGAACTATGGGCAAAACCGTAATTTTGAGCTGAGGGCATAATCGTAATTTTGAGCTAGAGGAAAAAACAACATTTTATTAACTGAGGTCAAAACGTAATTTTAAACGGAGGGCGAAATCGTAATTTTAAACTGGGAACAAAATTAGAAAAGAGTTTTTGAACCGACGGCAAAAGCGTATTTTTGAGCTAGGGCAAAATTATAATTTTATTTTGAGCTGGGGCAAAAACGTAATTTTAAACGAATGACGAAAGCGTAATTTTCAAATTGGGAATAAAATTAAATAAAAAATGAGTTGGTCCAATAGGGAAGTGACATGCAGCTAATATAATTTTGAGCTAGGGGAAACATAATTTTATTTTGAACTGGAGGCAAAAACGTAATTTTGAGCTGAGAGCAGAATCGTAATTTTGAGCTAGAGGGAAAAAATACATTTTATTTTGAACAGGGGGCAAAAACGTAATTTTAAACGGAGGGCGAAACCATAATTTTAAACTGAGAACAAAATTAAAAACGAGTTTTTGAATCGAGGGCAAAAGCGTAATTTTGAGCTAAGGGCAAAATTATAATTTTATTTTGAGCTGGGGGCGAAAAAGTAATTTTAGCTAGGGGCAAAATTATAATTTTATTTTGAGCTGGGGGCAAAAACGTAATTTTAAACGAAGGACAAAAGCGTAATTTTAAACTGAGAATAAAATTAAATTAAAAATGGATTGGTCCAATAGGGAAGTGCCAGGCAAGCTGCCTGGCACTATTCCTTTAACTTGGAAATGTATACTTGCGTGGTACTATTCCTTTAACTTGGAAATGTATATATAGGTAATATTGTTAATCAATGATTGACATGAAATGGCATTCTGAAATCTAGGCGTATTGTTGTAAGCCTTTTTTGTTTCCCTTGTATGCCTTCCAACTGTTTGATAAAATGTCTAACCCAAACCAGGGACCTTTCTAAATCAACGTTTTTTTGCTCTAAATCGTTGATGACTTGATTGAAATTTTCTGCTCTAATCGGCGCTTATTTGCTAATTTGAGGTTTTCTGTCCTAAGATTGTCTCCAACGCGGTGCTTGTAGCAGTGCCCATCCCCTTCATTGTCATCGTGGCCAAGGGCGGACCTAAGCCCAGCCCAAGGTAGGCGGGCGCACCCCCGGGAAAAAAAAAATTTAGTGCTAAGTTCCGTCGAAAATCTCGTCCGCACCCCTTGGAATTTTTCGTCTGCACCCCATGGAATTTTTCGTACGCACCTCTTGGAATTTTTCGTCCGCCCCCCTTAGGTAAAAAGTGTCATCAATTTATATTTTAAAAATATTCTTTAGTAAACTCCTATTTTATAAAAAAAATACTACCTAAATTATATTACTTTTAATACCTAAATAACTAAACCCAAATACCCAATACATTTAAGTAGCCCACTACTAAGTCTTAGCCCAATAAATAAACCCAACAAATCAAAAATATTTAAAACTAAAATAAAATAAACAAGCCCAAAACCCTTACATATTCTATCATGCTCTCTTTATCGTCCTTGCACACCAGCGATCAGAACATCAACAGCGACAACAGTGAACAGTCAGCAGCCGCATACCACCGTAATCAGCCACGGGTAAGTTTCTTTGTTATTTTTTTATGATTTTTGGTTGGTTTTTGGTTGATATTATCCACCTCTAGCAGCCTGTTATAGCCGCGTACTAACCATAGTAGACATGTGCTTCGTTTTGTTTTCATTATGTTATGGTGGGTTATATTTGGTTAGTGATGATATTTTGCCTTTTTTTATAGCCGCATACCACAGTATGTTTGGTTTTTTTTTGGTGAAGAACGTTTGGCTTTTTTTTTTTATGGTGTATATGTTGTTTAGATGATTTTTAGGGTGATTTACTTTATGATATTTAGGGCTTGAATAGTTGATACATTATGTAATATGTTATGGAGCCATGAACTTATAAATCAATTTGTTTGTGATAGCCGATAGGAACAATGAGCAGGGACGTTATGGGGCAATTTCTCAAGAGGAAAGTTGATACGTCTTCCGGATTCGTTGATGTGGATACTTGCGTAATCGGATTGGCGATGAGAATTTAAGTGAAGGTTGTATATGTTATATAGAGAAATAGTTGCTTAAGAAAGTAGGTTTAGATGATGTTTTGGATAGATTTCAAAAAATGAAAACCCGTAGGACGACGTTTTAATTATGTTTGTAAAAAGGTTTGACGTGTTTTTGATTATTATATAAATTAAGTTCTTTTGTTTTACATGACCCGACTCGACCCAAACCGACCCGATACGAACCGATTTTTTATTTATATACCTTTGGGGCCTAAAAATTTTTAAAATGTTTCGCACCCCCATGAAAAAATTTATAGGTACACCACTTGGATGAGAGAGACGAAACTCACACACGTTGCCAAGGGCGCGTGGGTAGATGAGAGAGAATGAGATTGTAAGAGTAGGAGGTGGGCCATGGTTGCATCACACGTTTCAAAGCATCCGGTGGAAAGGCGGGCGAGCCTATGTGGCACCGGGCAGGGAGAACGGGACACCTTTCTATGTTGTGGATTGTCTAATTTACACGTATCCTTCATGTCCTTGAATAATGCAATATCCATTATTAAAAACAAATGCTAAATGGAGAATGTGAATATGTGATGTCATTTAAATATCAGTTATGCAATATCCTATTATCAATAATAAGTTTTAGTTACTCTTACATTTTTATTTATTCATTAGGTGCTTGGTCTTAAGTTTGGTAAACATTATTTGCTTAAAAAACCTGAAAAAACCTAAGATGGGCATTATATTCAACACATATTGGTACACATTATTTGCTTAAAAAACCTGAAAAAACCTAAGATGGGCATTATATTCAACACATACAAATTCAAATGGCGGTAATAGTTGTTTTCACCTATTGGGTGAAATGGGCGGTGAAGGCATTTGGTTGACCAAAAGTGGCGGCCAACTATTTTTTTTTTCTTTGCATTTGCATAAAGTAGTTATTTATAAGTTCTGTTAAATTGCAATTTTATCTTCTGTTTAAAATTACGATTTTACCCCAGTTCAAAATTAAATTTACGATTTTGCCCTCAGTTAAAAAATACGATTTTACTCTGGTTAAAAAAATTATAGTTTTGCCCCCAGCTACAATCCTGCCAAATTACAATTGGTTCCCAGTTTAAAATTACAATTTCGCCCACAGTTCAAAACAATTTTTTTTTGCCCCAGCTAAAAATTACGCTTTTGCCCATAATTCAAAATAAAAAAATGGTTTTGCCCTCAGTTCAAAATATTATTTTACCTCTAGTTTAAAATTGCGATTTTACCCCAGCTAAAAATTGCAACCTTACCATTGTTTTTTTTTTTTTTTTTGGCAAAACTATGATAGTGATTTATTTTACTTGGTTGACTCAATTTAGTTTTTATTTGTGCCAAACAGCTGCTAGCACTCGCTAATTGGTCCGGATAAATTATTGTTTTGCCCCCAACTCTAAATTACACCATTGCCATCGTTTTAGTTATTCTTTTATCATAACTATGATAGTGTTTTTCTTTACTTCGTTAACTCGATGTATCTTTTTTGATATTGTGTTATAAGTAGCATGTTTAACTAACCGAAATAAATGCGTACATGTTATTAAACTAAGAAATATTCGGTTTAACGCCCCGCAACGCGGGCGGCGCATAACTCTTGTTTACTACATATAGATTCTTAAGTTGAGGGAATAGTGCCACGCAGCTTGCCTGGCACTTTCCTATTGAACCAACCCATTTTTAATTTAATTTTACTCCCAGTTTAAATTTACGGTTTTGTCCTTCGTTTAAAATTACGTTTTCGCCCCCAATTTAAAATAAAATTATATTTTTGCCTATAGCTCAAAATTACGTTTTTGCCCTCGGTTCAAAAACCATTTTTTTATTTTGTTCCCAGTTTAAAATTACGGCTTCGCCCTCCGTTTAAAATTACGTTTTTGCCCCCAGTTCAAAATAAAATGTTGCTTTTGCCTCTAGCTCAAAATTACGATTCTGCCATCAGCTCAAAATTATGTTTTCGCTCACAGTTCAAAATAAAATTATGTTTCCCCCCTAGCTCAAAATTATGATTTTGCTTTTAGTTTAAAATTGTGATTTCGCCTCCAATTGAAAATATAATTACGATTTTGCTCTCTGTACAGACATACATGCTATGTGTCACACCCCAAAAATACCACATGCGGGAACCCCGCGAGGTGTGTGACGTATCAGGATCCAGCCACTAATCACATTGAACTATAATAAGTATTTAAATAAAACATTCCATTCATTCATAATATCGTTTCAAACCAAACGTTAAAACCAAAGTAAACATTCAGCGGAAGCATAAGATTATTTGTTGTTCAAGTGTTTCAAAACAATGTGCTAATCCAAGAATAAATATCCAAGAGTTGCGACCCATGACTACTCCAGCACTCCCAGATAGCAAGTTTCAATCCAAGAACCTAATGACCTGCAAGCATGCAGAAAAGTGTATCAGACAACGCTGGTGAGTTCACAGTTTGTTTTAACCGTTTAATAACAAGTACTGTCTTATGATATGTTATGTCATGTTATGTTGATAATAACTCGATACCGCAGACGGCCCTTTTTGCCCTTCTCCAATGCTCTATCAAACATTGGTCATGATTAAAGTTATTAGTTCACGCCCGTCCTATCTAGGTACGTCGTGAGGGTGCCAAACCTAATAGCGCTATCAACTAATAACCCCGTTGCCCTACAAGCAACTAACCCGGTAGTATGATGGGACTTAGGTGATAGAAGTGAGTGTATTATCCAACATCAACGTTTACTGAAAACCGTTGCATATTCCCTGCAAGAATATGCGTTTGTGAAATCCGCCTCACATCCCCTACAAGGATATGGGTTTACGAAAATCCGTTTACAAGTTTTATCAGTTTCATTGTCCCCACCGGACGCATGCTTGTTTTGAGAGAAGTGAACTCACCTTGGTTTGCTCGGTAAGACTAGCTACTTGTTTACGGTTTGTCGACCGAATCCTAATATGGTTACCATTATCGATTAGTTTTGTAACCATAAATCACATATCCCCTATTCATATTTCACAAGTATCACCACATAATAACATGCAAGTCTTAACATTTGTTCATGCAATACAACAACTAAAACACACATCATAATGTCATACTGTGGGCGCTTGAATCCCATACTGTTTGTTTACCAGCCGATTCCAAATATGGGTTGACAATTATTACATTCCTCCTACTAGCATGGGTTCACATTAGTTCAAGACCCAGTCCGATTGTGCAAACAATAGTGTGCGAGGAGCCCAACAAAAGTTCAGCCCATCTTACTAAGTAAGGCCCATTAGCAGCCTCGACGACGAATCCTCACCCTTTGACGAAAAACCAACTTCATCGAGGTTACCTGTGACGAAACCTCAAGGTATTTCGTCGATGTATAGGCGACGAAACATCAAGGTGTTTCGTCGATGTGCGGGTGACGAATCATCAAGGTGTTTCGCCGATGGCCTTAACAGTTTCATGATTCCTAACCCTAGTCAAACGATCAATTGAAATCATTACTCTATCATAAGTAACCCTAAACAATCATCATGATTAATGTCACAAACTCGATTATTCAGTAACTGTATACACGGATAACATCATATTCATGTGGCAACAGAATCATCAACCGAGCAATGAGCCTGACTGCATACAATACATCAAATCTTTATCATGCGTGTTCCAATCTATCCGCTTAAACGTTAAGATATCAAACCCTAAATACGACCAACCCTTGCTACCGTTCAACGTTTAATCACACAAACAGATTTATAAGCAATCAGTCACTATCGAATCAATCAACAAACGAAACCAATTATGTTAACGGATACAAACAGCATAACCATAGATCGAGTCAGGTAATCACATACTAACCGATTGTAAGATGAGACTGGGAAGAGCTTCGAGAGGAATAATGATTGCCGTCGAGTGCAAGGGAGAGTCTAGGGTTTCGTTGGTTAGAACTTACTTATACGAATGCGCACAGAAACCAAATATAACCAAATCATATTTGGGCTTCACTTGGGCCGAAAGCCCATCTCGACGAACAACTGATCCTCGATGAATAAGTATTTTTCGTCAAGTAAAAGTGATGACGAAAAACCAATGGGTGACGAAACATCATTCTTCGTCGGGTCCATCTTTCGTCGAGCCCGCATGTGCCATTTTTCGTCGGGCAGTAGTTTTATCATAATAGGTTTTTACTTAATGCTCAATCATTAAATCACCAAGTAACTAACTTATATTGAAATCATATTAAAATAATATACGCGATACAACGTACAACGAAATGTAAAACAGGATTGTTAAACAGATGACGCGTAATGGAAAGGTCTTGGAATCTCGGGTTGTCACATCATCCCCAACTTGAAAGGAATTTCGTCCCGAAATTTGATAAGTAGTCCAAAAGCGGCTAAGTGTCTGATCAGGATGACTGTGGATTTTCCCCGGGTGCCACATCATCCCCAACTTGAAGGGGAATTTCATCCTGAAATTCATTAGTTGCACCAGGTTTAGATTGTTTCTTTGGGAAAAGGTGAGGATACTTGAGTTTCATCTGATCCTCGCGTTCCCACGTGAATTCTGGTTCACGTCTTGAGTTCCAACGAACTCTCACGATTGGAATTCGGCTATGTTTACGAACTTTGACTTCTCGGTCCATAATTTCGATTGGTTCTTCGACAAACGGCAACTTGTCGTCAATTTTCAGCTCTTGAAATGGTACTACAAGTGTTTCATCGGATAAACACTTCTTCAACTGTGAAACATGGAAGACATCATGAACGTTACCCAACTCAGCCGGTAACTCGAGCTTGTATGCCACCTTACCGATTCGTTCCAGAATTTTGAATGGCCCGATATAACACGGATTAAGCTTGTCGCGTTTCCCAAAACGTACCACACCCTTCCAGGGTGAGACTTTTAACATAACGCGATCGCCCACATCAAACTCCAAAGGTTTCCTACGCTTGTCGGCGTAGCTTTTCTGACGGCTGCCGCGTGCCGCCGCCATACGATTTCTGATTTGTACAATCTTCTCAGAAGTTTCGAGCACAAGCTCCGGGCCTGTGATTTGGCTGTCACCCACTTCAGCCTAGCAGAGAGGAGATCGACATTTCCGCCCGTACAAAGCCTCGAACGGAGCTGCCTGGATACTGGTATGGTAACTGTTATTGTAAGAAAACTCCACCAAGGGTAAGTGTCTCTCCCAACCTTTACCGAAATCGATAACACATGATCGCAGCATGTCTTCCAATGTCTGGATGGTTCGCTCACTCTGACCATCCGTTTGAGGGTGATAGGCAGTACTCATGTCGAGACGTGAGCAAAATGATTTGTGCATCGCTTGCCACAAATCGGATATGAAACGCGGATCTCGATCAGAGATAATGGAGGTTGGCACCCCGTGCCTGGAAACCACTTCCTTTAGATAGATACCAGCCAGCTGCGAGAACTTGTCAGTTTCTTTGATTGCAAGGAAGTGTGCAGATTTTGTGAGACGGTCCACGATCACCCAGATGGTATCATTTCCGTTTTGTGTTCTAGGTAGCCCAGTGACAAAATCCATGGAGATTTGTTCCCATTTCCACACAGGTATTTCTGGTTGCTGAAGTAGGCCTGAGGGTTTCTGATACTCCACCTTGACCTTTGAACAAGTCAAACATTTACTTACATAAGTCGCGATGAGGGCCTTCATCTTCGGCCACCAGTACAGAACCTTGAGATACTGATACATTTTATCCGAACACGGATGAACTGATTATCGAGACTTGTGCGCTTCATCCATCACAAGATCTCTAAGATTGACTTTAGGCTAATAAACTAAGCAAAACTGAATTAAGGAAGGTTAAGAACACTTACAATAGTCCTAAGCACGACTAGAGATCACTAGGAAGAGGTCTTGAGCTCCAGAAATCTTCAGAATTGAAGTTGTGAGAGTTTTCAAGTGGGTGTCAAAATATTGCAACAAGCATGCTCTTATATAGGACCTTAGAACTCACAAGATCAATCCACCAAAGCCTATAGATGTTCCTTGATCATTTACAAGTGTCCCTATGCTTGAAAAACCATCAAACAAGTCCCTAGAATTGAATACAAGGCTTCTAAGGCGGTGCAACCTGCTGAAACTCGCATCTGTGTATGATTCTGTCCAGCTCAGGCCGTCGCGTAGCGCTACGGCAGAAGGGGGAGGTGCTGGCGCTACGCCAGCAAGTGGCTTATCAGTCAAACAAGTTTCAAACAATTGCAATTCACCCCCTGGACCTTCTAAACATGGTTTTAAGTTTATTTCTTGCACTTTTGGCCCTCTAACTTGACTTTTAAGGGCTCCAAGGTATAAACAAACATTGTTAAGTCCTTGGTTAACTATATGATTACCCGTAAAGCCTTAAATTTCAACGTTGACGCTTTTAACCCCTCGTATGCGAATATTGTCATAACTTTCTCATACGATAACGAAACTTGCTGAAATTTTTACCACATATTCTAGTGAGTATAATTTATCGTTACAAAGCTTCGGGTTTGCTAAAAGTTCACTCAGAGGTGTGCTTTAAACATGTTGACACATTTAACCCCTGTAGTTTGTAATCTCTCACTTTCTTCCACACTTAGCTTCGTATGATCCATGATTTATTCGTTTAAGGGTATAAGCATCGTGTAGGGTTATTGTAAAGTATATTCATCCATTGTTGACATTTTGAACCCTTATATTCACATACTTTCTCTGTTTGTCAACTTTAGTCCCTCTAAAGTAATCTTTTACTCGTTTAAAGTTTATGACACGTGTCGATACATTATTGGACATAAATTTTTGAGGTGTTACATCCTCACCCCCTTAAAAGAAATCTCGACCTCGAGATTTACTGAAACAAATGAGGGTATTTTTCTTTCATTGTGGATTCTACCTCCCACGTGTACTCGGGACCTCTGCGGGCATCCCATTTAACTTTTACAATAGGCACATGCTTCCTCCGAAGCTTCTTAACCTGTCGATCCTAGATCGACAAAGGTTTTTCCACAAATTTCAAGCTCTCATCTATATGCACATCCGTATGTGGTATGACTAGCGATTCATCAGCTAGACATTTCTTTAGATTGCAGATGTGGAATACATTGTGAATACCACTGAGCTCTTCGGGTAAATTTAACTTATAAGCCACTGCTCCTACACATTCGATGATCTCGAATGGTCCAAAAATACCTTGGGCTTAACTTACCTTTCTTACCAAATCACATCACTCCCTTCCAAGGTGATACTTTAAGCAGAACCTTATCACCAACCTCAAACTTTAGAGGTTTTCGCCTTTTATCAGCATAACTTTTCTGCCTATCCCTGGCAGCTTTCAGGTGGTCATGAATCTGGATAATCTTGTCCATCGTTTCAAAGACTAAGTCAGGTCCTGATAACTGAGCTTCTCCTACTTCTGCCCAACAAATAGGCGTCCTGCATTTTCTACCATATAATGCCTCAAAAGGCACTGCCTGAATACTAGTATGGTAGCTATTGTTATAGGAGAACTCGATCAATGGCAGGTGGTTATCCCAACTACCACCTAAGTCAATCACACATGCACGAAGCATGTCTTCCAAAGTTTGGATGGTACGCTCACTCTGCCCGTCCGTCTGAGGATGGTAAGCCGTACTAAAATTTAAGCGCGTCCCAAAGATTGTTGGAAACTTTTCTAAAAATGTGATGTGTATCTAGTATCTTTGTCAGAGATAATTGACACTGGTACGCCATGCAGAGATACAATCTTATCTACGTACAATTGGGCTAACATGTCGGAGCTATGAGTCTCCTTGATGGGTATGAAATGTGCTGACTTAGTCAGTCTATCTACTATCACCCAAATAGTATCATTCCCTTTCTTTGTCTCTGGCAATTTGGTGATAAAATCCATTGTCACCATTTCCTATTTCCTGGTGGGAAGTTCAGGCTGTTGTAGCAAACCTGACGGCTTCTGATGTTCAGCTTTGACTTGCGCACACGTCAAACATTTAACTACATAGGCAGCTATAGACTTCTTCAAGCCTATCCACCAATAGTTTGCCTTCAGATCCTGGTACATTTTATCAGCTCCAGGATGAACGAAATATTTAGAGCTGTGGGCTTCCTGGAGGATAACATCCCGAAGTCCTCCATACACTGGAACCCAAATTCGTCCATTTAATCTCAGGATTCCGTCCTTGCCATAGGATAATTGTTCTTCAGTTACTCCTAGCTTTTCATCAGGATAGTTAGCTTCCAATACAGCTTCCTTCTGCGCAGCTAACAACCTTTCATTCAAACTATTCTTTATCTCAATGCTCTTGGCATTGATTCTTATAGGCTTCACTCTTTCCTTTCGACTTAAGGCATCGGCGACTACATTCGCCTTGCCAGGATGGTATCTTATCTCACAATCATAATCATTCAAAGTTTCCATCCACCGTCGCTGCCTCATGTTTAAGTCCTTCTGATTAAACAAGTGTTGAAGGCTCTTATGATCAGAATAGATCACACACTTGGTTCCATACAAATAATGCCTCCAAAGCTTCAGTGCGAATACCACGACACCCAACTCCAAGTCGTGGGTGGTGTAATTCTTCTCATGCACTTTCAATTGTCGAGAAGCGTAGGCAATAACCTTGCCTTTCTGCATAAGCACACATCCCATACCTGTGTGCGATGCATCACAATATACTACAAATTCCTCTATTCCATCAGGCAATGTCAACACATGTGCATTGCTCAACTTTTTCTTAAGGATGTCAAAGGATTCCTGCTGCCTAGGGCCCCAGTCAAACTTAATATTCTTGCGTGTCAACGAAGTTAGGGGCGGAGCAATCCTTGAGAAGTTTTCAATAAATCGCCTATAATATCCTGCTAAACCTAGAAAGCTACGAATCTCTGTAGGCGTCTTTGGTTCTTGCCAATTCATGACAGCTTCAACCTTAGCGGGATCTACTTGGATACCACGCTCACTAACAACATGTCCAAGGAATTGGACTTCACGAAGCCAAAATTCACACTTCGAGAACTTGGCATAAAGCTTCTCCTGCTGAAGTAGTTCCAGGATACATCAAAGATGCTTCTCATGGTCAGCTTGATTATTTGAATAAATCAGAATGTCGTCAATGAAGACGATAACAAATTTGTCAAAGTAAGGCTTGCAGACACGGTTCATGAGATCCAAGAACGCTGCTGGTGCATTAGTGAGCCCAAAAGGCATCACTAGGAACTCGTAATGACCATAACGAGTCCTAAATGTCGTCTTGTGTGCATCTTCATCTTTAACCTTCAATTGATGATAGCCTGACCTCAAATCGATCTTAGAGAAGTAACTCGCCCCTTGTAATTGATCAAACAGATCTTCGATCCTGGGCAAAGGATACATATTCTTAATAGTGACCTTATTAAGCTCACGGTAATCGATGCACAGACACATCGATCCATCCTTCTTTTTCACAAACAAGATTGGCACTCCCCAAGGAGACGAACTAGGTTTAATAAAACCTTTGGCTAGCAAATCATCTAGTTGTGTCCTCAACTCCTTCATTTCTGTTGGTGCCAACCTATAAGGCGCTCTTGCAACAGGCGCTGCTCCAGGGATGATGTCAATTCTGAATTCTACCTGCCTATCTGGTGGCAACCCAGGTAGTTCTTCTGGGAATACTTCGGGATATTCAGAAATGACTGGAATATCTTCAATCTTGGGCTTCTGCTCATCAATAGTCACCTGTGCCATATAAATAACACAACCCTTCTTCAAACATCTAGATGCCTTGAGCATAGACACTTGCTCAGGCAGTCCATACTAGGTATCTCCCTGAATGGAAAATGGCTCACCAGACGGAGTCTTGATCACCACTTGCTTCTTATTGCACACTATCTGGGCTTGGTTACGAGATAACCAATCCATGCCTATAACTATATCAAAACCGGATAATTTCAAAGGAAGTAAGGTTAATGGAAATGAGTGGTTCCTAATGGATATAACACATCCATCTAACACGGTTGATGCGGTTTCTATGGTTCCATCAGCTAATTCAACCTCATACTTCACACTTAGAGTTTTAACAGGTAAATTCAGCAACTTACAGAACTTATTATCTACGAATGACTTATCAGCTCCTGAATCAAAAAGTACTCTTGCATAGACATCATTTATGAGGAAGGTACCTGTGATCACATTGTCATCCTGAAC
The DNA here is from genome assembly GCA_030545235.1 of Helianthus tuberosus. Taxonomy (NCBI): domain Eukaryota; kingdom Viridiplantae; phylum Streptophyta; class Magnoliopsida; order Asterales; family Asteraceae; genus Helianthus; species Helianthus tuberosus. Next base: position 34,293 of record JARYGA010011600.1, on the reverse strand, counting down.
AACTTCCTTTGCATCCATCCGGAAGACCCTTGCATTGGTCTTCTTTGCTTCCTCAGGCTTTTTAGCGTATTTAGGGCAGTTGGTCTTAATGTGCCCCTTTTCATTGCAGTTGTAGCACATAGCATCCTTAATCTTCTTGCAGTCTACTGTCTTGTGCTCCTTGGACTTGCATAACCCAGATGCAGGTGATCCTGACTGAGACTTATTCTCTAGTCTGCATTTTCCAAAGTGGCGTTTTGGGCAAGTCGTGCACTTTGGCTTTTCCTCTGTGCATTGACTATTCTTTCCAGACCCAAAATTCTTAGAATCAGTGTTTCCCTTGTGCTTCTTCTCCGACCCTCGTGAGTTATCATCCTCACGCTTTCTCTTACCTTCTTCAGAATTCTTGAGCGATCTTAGCCTGACCGCATCCAAGGTAAGAGACAGAGATAGAACAGCTGCTGATCTAAAAGTAGCAGGTCTTGAAGCCTTAACACTGGCTTTGATTTATGGGGCTAAACCCCCAATGAAGCGAGCAATCCTTTTGGGTTCCGGGGTTATCAGATACGGAACTAGCCTAGACAGGGTATTGAAACTGGTGAGGTAAGCTTGACAATCTAGATTCTTCATCACCAATGATAAGAAATCTGACTCAATCCTCTCAACCTCGTGTTGAGGGCAGTAGTTCTCCTTAATGAGAGTAATAAACTGATCCCATGTCAGATTGTATAGCGGGATCTTTCCAGCAGCCTGAATGAGAGACTTCCACCATGCTAGTGCCTCTCCCTTGAAGGACTGGGATACATACTTCACTACATCCCTTTCAGCACAACCTCTGATGTCAACTACTGTGTCCATCTCATCTAACCAATTCATACAATTAATTGCCCCTTTCTCCCCAGTGAAATCCCGGGGTTTACAGGAAACAAAGTACTTATAAGTACAGGACTTGGTACGTGGTTTATCATCAAATACTATCCTCTTGGATGGAACACTATTTTGGTTTGGGGAATGTCGATCATCATCTTTCTTTGGCTCATCTTTCTTAGAGGGTGGCTTGCTGTGAGCCTCTGAATGAGTCTTAGGCTTGGAATGTGGTGCGGATAGGGTCCTACTTCGAGTCCCGCTAGATTCATTATACTGCCGCTCTATAGCTTTTGTAGCAGCATTATCTATTAATGCTTGCAGCTCCGCACCGGTCACATGTATCTTAGCATTTTCATGGTTTTCCACTGGATGACTGTTTTCCTCTTCTGACCTAGTCATGTAGCTTTAATTGCTACATAGAAGAAAATAAGGACAAGGTTTATTTGGAAGTCTAAACAGTACTATCGTTCTTGACGATTTATTAACCATGGTTTTAATAACTATTTTTGGTAAATTTGCTAAATATATTCATATTCAGGATCTTTATCACAATCCCTAATTATAATTTAATAATAGCACAAAAAGGCCTAGTCACGTAGACAAGTTTAATTTATAAGCCTAGGTTTTATGAAATCAAGGCATTAAGGTTTGAATCAAAGTTCGTTACCTTTTCTTGACAGGGAGTTGTAGGCTACCACTGTTTTTAGTCTCAGAGGACGTTAATTATAGCCCGTAGGCACTTCATTTTTAAGGGATGATTATTTTAATAAGGAAAACTGGAGTAATCCAATTTTAAGAATGACTTATGCGATTTTATCGAATCACATTTTGTTAACATGCCTTCAGATGTTAACAAGGATTTGAATCTTTTGATTAGGTTCTACCATCTTGGCCATGTCTGCAACGACATTTAGGCTAGGTTTTACCTTTAAGATCCTTTTTAATATTTAACGCAGAACAATCCTAAATTGAGATGTTAATATGGATCTGAATCTAATTGAGGAACTACCATCTTGGCCCTGTCCTAAGGTGACACATGGCTAGGTCTTGTCCTTTTTAGATTTTGCCATTTTATTATAATGGTAGATCTTACAATAGGAATGTTATTTTAAATCTAACCGTTCCATTAAAATTTAAACAAGTACAGGGTTGCCCTAAACGAGACTTCTAACAGGAATGACTCGCCCATGCAAGGGCTAATCAGAAAAATAACAAAGGAAACAAATAAGGACAAAATAAAATGAATTAGGATTAGTCCTATGTTCTTTGTCTAGACTCGAGAATCAAGGAATGTGCAATTGTGTAACTGAGATTAAACACAAAAGGCTAGTGTTTAATTCACTCAGTGTTGGCTCTGATACCAACCTGTCACACCCCGATATTTCCACGTATTACCGGTGGGCCCGGTGGGGAGTATCGTGACGTAGTTGATATCATCATAGTCAAACAACACAAATTTAAATGCACAGCGGAAGCAAAAGATAGATTTATATTTCAACTGAATAAATTGTAATATTAAGTATCACAAAATAGTTGAAACAGATCCACAGGCGGATCAAAATAAAAAGGAAATTGTTCAACGGACTTTAACATCTAGAGCTTGCGAGACTTGATTATTGATGCCTGGAGTAGCCAGCCTATTACGTATAGTACCTGCACTTAGCCTTTTTGGAAAATACGTCAATTTACACTGGTAAATACAATTAACTGACTCATTTTGAAAATATTTTAGAAAATTGATTTGAATGCACGTGGCACAAAATTCTTTTATAACTTGGGACAATTATTAAAACAAATAATCTTGTATACAGTTTTACTTATTTGTCGTCCATCAGGGCCGGTTGGTAAGGCCGGTCAAGATTAACTGACACGCCACAGGTATAATACCCACAAGGTTGATTCCTTTAAGTGGACTACAAGTTTTTACATATGCAATTGTCAGGTGTACGCCTACACCCCGTGCTTAGGTCGTGGCCATTTCTTTGAATGATGCCAAGGATATCCGGGACATGGTCATTTAACCCCCAAAGGCCATACACCAAATAATACAGAATAAAACGAGTTATGTAAATACATTAATCACAATCCGATTTAAATGACTACATACCCGACCAAGCGGTATTATTATAATACCGTATCCCAAGCCCGTATAGGGAAAATAAGTTAAAATTATTTACCTGAGCAAATTTATACAATTTATCCCAGCCGTACACCACCAAGCAAGTACAGGTAGCTTTTATTGGGATCCTAATATGGAACGAAGGTTTTTATTATCCTATTAGAATCCTAACGGGTCTCTAATTAAGTTTAGACTTAGACCGGTTAGTTTTCAAAAGGAAGACACGGTTCGAACGCATGATAAAGCGAAGACCGGTTTAGAATGTGGTTTTGACCCGACAAGCTTGTATGCTTGTTTAATATGGGTAACTTAAACACATTCTGGATTTTGAGATGAAAATGATATCGTTTGACCCGTTTCGGCTAAATTATGCAAACTAGTTACATAAGCCGATCCGAACGCGAAAATGCGTAACGGGTAACCAAATGAGTCATATGCAGGTTTTCTAAGTTAATATGCCTTAAATATGTTGTGACATCAGTAAGATATCTTCTATTATGCCCCATATGAATTTAAACTCAAATTATGCCCCGTAAGGGCATTTTGGTCATTTAAAAGGTTATAAAAGAGTTTAAATATAAATCTGAGTTTCGGGTCTGATGTAATTAGTAAAAATTCTTAATTTACTAAGTTATATCAGTAGGGTATAACCTATATGTGAAATTTATCATTTCTAACCATACTATGCACCGAAGGGGAATTTTGGTAATTTCACTTAAGGTTTAAAGGTCAAATCAGGAAATCTGAGCTTAAAACTTTTGCTTACTGCTAAAGTATAGAAATTCACTTAAAACATCAGTAGGTATCAAGTCTTATATATCTAAAATGGTTTTAATACATACTATGCGCTTAAAACGCGTAAAAAGGCGATTTTAAGCGATTTTCGGGTTTTATAAGAAAGCTGATATTTTTATTATTCCAGAAGGCTTAAAATATTCTATTTATCATATTGGATCAGTAGAAAAAGGTTTGGTATCAAAAGGATTGGTAAAACTCATTTTATAGCCTAAAAGGGCAAAACCGACAACTACCGAATTAAGCTTAGAACTCTAGGTTATGTTCAGCCTAAAAATAAATAAAAATCTCCAAAAATCCCAAAATATTATCTTATATCAGTGGGTATAATGTTTGGTATCAAAAATCGGGTTTAGATAGGCTATATGCTAATTACGCCATTTAATTACTAAAAAGCTTTCTAATTACGCTAATGAACATAACTCTTAATCTAGACCTCAAACTGATGTCAAATTTTAGGTGCAAGATTATAAATCAGTAACTAAGGTGTCCATTCTTTTACTTTTTCAAAAATCACGTTTTGAGGTTAAAAGGGCATAATAGTCAACATTTAAGCATTTGACGGAAACATGCATATGAATCGGATAACTAATGAACCAAGTTGTATAATCTCAGAGGGTTATACTTAAAGGTAACTTGGTCCTAATAAGGCTCTAAGGTATTTCTAAACTATGCTCTAATGGGTCAGAACTGAAAGTCAAAGCAAAAGTCTACTTTTGCGACTTTTGGTTCCGAACCGAGCTTAAACAGAAAATTGTCGAGTTGAACATGTTTAGACATGTTCTTACATTAATTACCAAGTTATATTAATGATAAAACAGGTTGCATAGCTTCTACATTGCTAATTATGCATTAATTTTAAAATGAGCTTTCTGTTGACTTTTTAAGATTAACTTTGACTCGACAATTTACCTAGTTAGAGTGGGAATCAGAGGGTGCCCTTTTAAGGGTTTATTGCCCACATAATTACCAACTCATAGGTACTTTCAATTTGAAATTTGACTGGACAAATTAAGATTAATGACGAAGTCAAACCTTAATTACGACGGATTGACTTTAGGCTAATAAACTAAGCAAAACTGAATTAAGTAAGGTTAAGAACACTTACAATAGTCCTAAGCACGACTAGAGATCACTAGGAAGAGGTCTTGAGCTCCAGAAATCTTCAGAATTGAAGTTGTGAGAGTTTTCAAGTGGGTGTCAAAATGTTGCAACAAGCATGCTCTTATATAGGACCTTAGAACTCACAAGATCAATCCACCAAAGCCTATAGATGTTCCTTGATCATTTACAAGTGTCCCTATGCTTGAACAACCATCAAACAAGTCCCTAGAATTGAATACAAGGCTTCTAAGGCGATGCAACCTGCTGAAACTCGCATCTGTGCATGATTCTGTCCAGCTCAGGCCGTCGCGTAGCGCTACGGCAGAAGGGGGAGGTGCTGGCGCTACGCTAGCAAGTGGCTTATCAGTCAAACAAGTTTCAAACAATTGCAATTCACCCCCTGGACCTTCTAAACATGGTTTTAAGTTTATTTCTTGCACTTTTGGCCCTCTAACTTGACTTTTAAGGGCTCCAAGGTATAAACAAACATTGTTAAGTCCTTGGTTAACTATATGATTACCCGTAAAGCCTTAAATTTCAACGTTGACGCTTTTAACCCCTCGTATGCGAATATTGTCATAACTTTCTCATACGATAACGAAACTTGCTGAAATTTTTACCACATATTCTAGTGAGTATAATTTATCGTTACAAAGCTTCGGGTTTGCTAAAAGTTCACTCAGAGGTGTGCTTTAAACATGTTGACACATTTAACCCCTGTAGTTTGTAATCTCTCACTTTCTTCCACACTTAGCTTCGTATGATCCATGATTTATTCGTTTAAGGGTATAAGCATCGTGTAGGGTTATTGTAAAGTATATTCATCCATTGTTGACACTTTGAACCCTTATGTTCACATACTTTCTCTGTTTGTCAACTTTAGTCCCTCTAAAGTAATCTTTTACTCGTTTAAAGCTTTTGACACGTGTCGATACATTTTTGGACATAAATTTTCGAGGTGTTACATCCTCATCCCCTTAAAAGAAATCTCGACCTCGAGATTTACTGAAACAAATGAGGGTATTTTTCTTTCATTGTGGATTCTACCTCCCACGTGTACTCGGGACCTCTGCGGGCATCCCATTTAACTTTTACAATAGGCACATGCTTCCTCCGAAGCTTCTTAACCTGTCGATCCTAGATCGACAAAGGTTTTTCCACAAATTTCAAGCTCTCATCTATATGCACATCCGTATGTGGTATGACTAGCGATTCATCAGCTAGACATTTCTTTAGATTGCAGATGTGGAATACATTGTGAATACCACTGAGCTCTTCGGGTAAATTTAACTTATAAGCCACTGCTCCTACACATTCGATGATCTCGAATGGTCCTATATACCTTGGGCTTAACTTACCTTTCTTACCAAATCACATCACTCCCTTCCAAGGTGATACTTTAAGCAGAACCTTATCACCAACCTCAAACTTTAGAGGTTTTCGCCTTTTATCAGCATAACTTTTCTGCCTATCCCTGGCAGCTTTCAGGCGGTCATGAATCTGGACAATCTTGTCCGTCGTTTCAAAGACTAAGTCAGGTCCTGATAACTGAGCTTCTCCTACTTCTGCCCAACAAATAGGCGTCCTGCATTTTCTACCATATAATGCCTCAAAAGGCGCTGCCTGAATACTAGTATGGTAACTATTGTTATAGGAGAACTCGATCAATGGCAGGTGATTATCCCAACTACCACCTAAGTCAATCACACATGCACGAAGCATGTCTTCCAAAGTTTGGATGGTACGCTCACTCTGCCCGTCCGTCTGAGGATGGTAAGCCGTACTAAAATTTAAGCGCGTCCCAAAGATTGTTGGAAACTTTTCTAAAAATGTGATGTGTATCTAGTATCTCTGTCAGAGATAATTGACACTGGTACGCCATGTAGAGATAGAATCTTATCTACGTACAATTGGGCTAACATGTCGGAGCTATGAGTCTCCTTAATGGGTATGAAATGTGCTGACTTAGTCAGTCTATCTACTATCACCCAAATAGTATCATTCCCTTTCTTTGTCTTTGGCAATTTGGTGATAAAATCCATTGTCACCATTTCCCATTTCCAGGTGGGAAGTTCAGGCTGTTGTAGCAAACCTGACGGCTTCTGATGTTCAGTTTTGACTTGCGCACACGTCAAACATTTAGCTACATAGGCAGCTATAGACTTCTTCAAGCCTATCCACCAATAGTTTGCCTTCAGATCCTGGTACATTTTATCAGCTCCAGGATGAACGGAATATTTAGAGCTGTGGGTTCCTGGAGGATAACATCCCGAAGTCCTCCATACACTGGAACCCAAATTCGTCCATTTAATCTCAGGATTCCGTCCTTGCCATAGGATAACTGTTCTTCAGTTACTCCTAGCTTTTCATCAGGATAGTTAGCTTCCAATACAGCTTCCTTCTGCGCAGCTAACAACCTTTCATTCAAACTATTCTTTATCTCAATGATCTTGGCATTGATTCTTATAGGCTTCACTCTTTCCTTTCGACTTAAGGCATCGGCGACTACATTCGCCTTGCCAGGATGGTATCTTATCTCACAATCTTAATCATTCAAAGTTTCCATCCACCGTCGCTGCCTCATGTTTAAGTCCTTCTGATTAAACAAGTGTTGAAGGCTCTTGTGATCAGAATAGATCACACACTTAGTTCCATACAAATAATGCCTCCAAAGCTTCAGTGCGAATACCACGGCACCCAACTCCAAGTCGTGGGTGGTGTAATTCTTCTCATGCACTTTCAATTGTCGAGAAGCGTAGGCAATAACCTTGCCTTTCTGCATAAGCACACATCCCATACCTGTGTGCGATGCATCACAATATACTACAAATTCCTCTATTCCATCAGGCAATGTCAACACATGTGCATTGCTCAACTTTTTCTTAAGGATGTCAAAGGATTCCTGCTGCCTAGGGCCCCAGTCAAACTTAATATTCTTGCATGTCAACGAAGTTAGGGGCGGAGCAATCCTTGAGAAGTTTTCAATAAATCGCCTATAATATCTTGCTAAACCTAGAAAGCTACGAATCTCTGTAGGCGTCTTTAGTTCTTGCCAATTCATGACAGCTTCAACCTTAGCGGGATCTACTTGGATACCACGCTCACTAACAACATGTCCAAGGAATTGGACTTCACGAAGCCAAAATTCACACTTCGAGAACTTGGCATAAAGCTTCTCCTGCTGAAGTAGTTCCAGGATACATCGAAGATGCTTCTCATGGTCAGCTTGATTATTTGAATAAATCAGAATGTCGTCAATGAAGACGATATCAAATTTGTCTAAGTAAGGCTTGCAGACACGGTTCATGAGATCCATGAACGCTGCTGGTGCATTAGTGAGCCCAAAAGGCATCACTAGGAACTCGTAATGACCATAACGAGTCCTAAATGCCGTCTTGTGTACATCTTCATCTTTAACCTTCAATTGATGATAGCCTGACCTCAAATCGATCATAGAGAATTAACTCGCCCCTTGTAATTGATCAAACAGATCGTCGATCCTGGGCAAAGGATACCTATTCTTAATAGTGACCTTATTAAGCTCACGGTAATCGATGCACAGACACATCGATCCATCCTTCTTTTTCACAAACAAGATTGGCGCTCCCCAAGGAGACGAACTAGGTTTAATAAAACCTTTGGCTAGCAAATCATCTAGTTGTGTCCTCAACTCCTTCATTTCTGTTGGTGCCAACCTATAAGGCGCTCTTGCAACAGGCGCTGCTCCAGGGATGATGTCAATTCTGAATTCTACCTGCCTATCTGGTGGCAACCCAGGTAGTTCTTCTGGGAATACTTCGGGATATTCAAAAATGAATGGAATATCTTCAATCTTGGGCTTCTGCTCATCAATAGTCACCTGTGCCATATAAATAACACAACCCTTCTTCAAACATCTAGATGCCTTGAGCATAGACACTTGCTCAGGCAGTCCATACTGGGTATCTCCCTGAATGGAAAGTGGCTCACCAGACGGAGTCTTGATCACCACTTGCTTCTTATTGCACACTATCTGGGCTTGGTTACGAGATAACCAATCCATGCCTATAACTATATCAAAACCGGATAATTTCAAAGGAAGTAAGGTTAATGGAAATGAGTGGTTCCTAATGGATATAACACATCCATCTAACACGGTTGATGCGGTTTCAATGGTTCCATCAGCTAATTCAACCTCATACTTCACACTTAGAGTTTTAACAGGTAAATTCAGCAACTTACAGAACTTATTATCTACGAATGACTTATCAGCTCCTGAATCAAAAAGTACTCTTGCATAGACATCATTTATGAGGAAGGTACCTGTGATCACATTGTCATCCTGAACAACTTCCTTTGCATCCATCCGGAAGACCCTTGCATTGGTCTTCTTTGCTTCCTCAGGCTTTTTAGCGTATTTAGGACAATTGGTCTTAATGTGCCCTTTTTCATTGCAGTTGTAGCACATACCTTCCTTAATCTTCTTGCAGTCTACTGTCTTGTGCTCCTTGGACTTGCATAACCCACATGCAGGTGATCCTGACTGAGACTTATTCTCTAGTCTGCATTTTCCAAAGTGGCGTTTTTGGCAAGTCGTGCACTTTGGCTTTTCCTCTGTGCATTGACTATTCTTTCCAGACCCAAAATTCTTGGAATCAGTGTTTCCCTTGTGCTTCTTCTCTGACCCTCGTGAGTTATATCCTCACGCTTTCTCTTACCTTCTTCAGAATTCTTGAGCGATCTTAGCCTGACCGCATCCAAGGTAAGAGACAGAGATAGATCAGCTGCTGATCTAAAAGTAGCAGGTCTTGAAGCCTTAACACTGGCTTTGATTTATGGGGCTAAACCCCCAATGAAGCGAGCAATCCTTTTGGGTTCTGGGGTTATCAGATACGGAACTAGCCTAGACAGGGTATTGAAACTGGTGAGGTAAGCTTGACAATCTAGATTCTTCATCACCAATGATAAGAAATCTGACTCAATCCTCTCAACCTCGTGTTGAGGGCAGTAGTTCTCCTTAATGAGAGCAATAAACTGATCCCATGTCAGATTGTATAGCGGGATCTTTCCAGCAGCCTGAATGAGAGACTTCCACCATGCTAGTGCCTCTCCGTTGAAGGACTGGGATACATACTTCACCACATCCCTTTCAGCATAACCGCTGATGTCAACTACTGTGTCCATCTCATCTAACCAATTCATACAATCAATTGCCCCTTTCTCCCCAGTGAAATCCCGGGGTTTGCAGGAAACAAAGTACTTATAAGTACAGGACTTGGTATGTGGTTTATCATCAAATACTATCCTCTTGGATGGAACACTGTTTTGGTTTGGGGAATGTCGATCATCATCTTTATTTGGCTCATCTTTCTTAGAGGGTGGTTTGCTGTGAGCCTCGGAATGAGTCTTAGGCTTGGAATGTGGTGCGGATAAGGTCCTACTTCGAGTCCCGCTAGATTCATTATACTGCCGCTCTATAGCTTTTGTAGCAGCATTATCTATTAATGCTTGCAGCTCCGCACCGGTCACATGTATCTTAGCATTTTCATGGTTTTCCACCGGATGACTGTTTTCCTCTTCTGACCTAGTCATGTAGCTTTAATTGCTACATAGAAGAAAATAAGGACAAGGTTTATTTGGAAGTCTAAACAGTACTATCGTTCTTGACGATTTATTAACCATGGTTTTAATAACTATTTTTGGTAAATTTGCTAAATATATTCATATTCAGGATCTTTATCACAATCCCTAATTATAATTTAATAATAGCACAAAAAGGCCTAGTCACGTAGACAAGTTTAATTTATAAGCCCAGGTTTTATGAAATCAAGGCATTAAGGTTTGAATCAAAGTTCGTTACCTTTTCTTGACAGGGAGTTGTAGGCTACCACTGTTTTTACTCTCAGAGGACGTTAATTATAGCCCGTAGGCACTTCATTTTTAAGGGATGATTATTTCAATAAGGAAAACTTGAGTAATCCAATTTTAAGAATGACTTATGCGATTTTATCGAATCACATTTTGTTAACATGCCTTCAGATGTTAACAAGGATTTGAATCTTTTGATTAGGTTCTACCATCTTGGCCATGTCTGCAACGACATTTAGGCTAGGTTTTACCTTTAAGATCCTTTTTAATATTTAACGCAGAACAATCCTAAATTGAGATGTTAATATGGATCTGAATCTAATTGAGGAACTACCATCTTGGCCCTGTCCTAAGGTGACACATGGCTAGGTCTTGTCCTTTTTAGATTTTGTCATTTTATTATAATGGTAGATCTTACAATAGGAATGTTATTTTAAATCTAACCGTTCCATTAAAATTTAAACAAGTACAGGGTTGCCCTAAACGAGACTTCTAACAGGAATGACTCGCCCATGCAAGGGCTAATCAGAAAAATAACAAAGGAAACAAATAATGACAAAATAAAATGAATTAGAATTAGTCCTATGTTCTTTGTCTAGACTCGAGAATCAAGGAATGTGCAATTGTGTAACTGAGATTAAACACAAAAGGCTAGTGTTTAATTCACTCAGTGTTGGCTCTGATACCAACCTGTCACACCCCGATATTTCCACGTATTACCAGTGGGCCCGGTGGGGAGTATCGTGACGTAGTTGATATCATCATAGTCAAACAACACAAATTTAAATGCACAGCGGAAGCAAAAGATAGATTTATATTTCAACTGAATAAATTGTAATATTAAGTATCACAAAATAGTTGAAACAGATCCACAGGCGGATCAAAATAAAAAGGAAATTGTTCAACAGACTTTAACATCTAGAGCTTGCGAGACTTGATTATTGATGCCTGGAGTAGCCAGCCTATTACGTATAGTACCTGCACTTAGCCTTTTTGGAAAATACGTCAGTTTACACTGGTAAATACAATTAACTGACTCATTTTGAAAATATTTTAGAAAATTGATTTGAATGCACGTGGCACAAAATTCTTTTATAACTTGGGACAATTATTAAAACAAATAATCTTGTATACAGTTTTACTTATTTGTCGTCCATCAGGGCCGGTTGGTAGGGCCGGTCTAGATTAACTGACACGCCACAGGTATAATACCCACAAGGTTGATTCCTTTAAGTGGACTACCAGTTTTTACATATGCAACTGTCAGGTGTACGCCTACACCCCGTGCTTAGGTCGTGGCCATTTCTTTGAATGATGCCAAGGATATCCGGGACATGGTCATTTAACCCCCCAAAGGCCATACACCAAATAATACAGAATAAAACGAGTTATGTAAATACATTAATCACAATCCAATTTAAATGACTACATACCCGACCAAGCGGTATTATTATAATACCGTATCCCAAGCCCGTATAGGGAAAATAAGTTAAAAGTATTTACCTGAGCAAATTTATACAATTTATCCCAGCCGTACACCACCAAGCAAGTACAGGTAGCTTTTATTGGGATCCTAATCTGGAACGAAGGTTTTTATTATCCTATTAGAATCCTAACGGGTCTTTAATTAAGTTTAGACTTAGACCGGTTAGTTTTCAAAAGGAAGACACGGTTCGAACGCATGATAAAGCGAAGACCGGTTTAGAATGTGGTTTTGACCCGACAAGCTTGTATGCTTGTTTAATATGGGTAACTTAAACACATTCTGGATTTTGAGATGAAAACGATATCGTTTGACCCGTTTCGGCTAAATTATGCAAACTAGTTACATAAGCCGATCCGAACGCGAAAATGCGTAACGGGTAACCAAATGAGTCATATGCAGGTTTTCTAAGTTAATATGCCTTAAATATGTTGTGACATCAGTAAGATATCTTCTATTATGCCCCATATGAATTTAAACTCAAATTATGCCCCGTAAGGGCATTTTGGTCATTTAAAAGGTTATAAAAGAGTTTAAATATAAATCTGAGTTTCGGGTCTGATGTAATCAGTAAAAATTCTTAATTTACTAAGTTATATCAGTAGGGTATAACCTATATGTGAAATTTATCATTTCTAACCATACTATGCACCGAAGGGGAATTTTGGTAATTTCACTTAAGGTTTAAAGGTCAAATCAGGAAATCTGAGCTTAAAACTTTTGCTTACTGCTAAAGTATAGAAATTCACTTAAAACATCAGTAGGTATCAAGTCTTATATATCTAAAATGGTTTTAATACATACTATGCGCTTAAAACGCGTAAAAAGACGATTTTAAGCGATTTTCGGGTTTAATAAGAAACCTGATATTTTTATTATTCCAAAAGGCTTAAAATATTCTATTTATCATATTGGATCAGTAGAAAAAGGTTTGGTATTAAAAGGATTGGCAAAACTCATTTTATAGCCTAAAAGGGCAAAACCGACAACTACCGAATTAAGCTTAGAACTCTAGGTTATGTTCAGCCTAAAAATAAATAAAAATCTCCAAAAATCCCAAAATATTATCTTATATCAGTGGGTATAAAGTTTGGTATCAAAAATCAGGTTTAGATTAGGGGTGTTCAAAAATTTCGGATATCCGAAATTTTCGGATTCCAGATTTCACTATCCGAATCCGTATCCGAAATTTCGGATACGGATAGTGAATCGGATATCCGAAAATCCAACTTTTTATTTAATTTTTATTTTTTATTATTTTTTTCATATTCGGATACAGATATTTTGGATAGTTTCGGATATCCGAATATAAGTTTTCGGATATTTTTCGGATATTTCGGATATTTTTCGGATATTTTCGGATATTTTCGGATACTTCGGATATTTTCGGATATTCGGATATCCGAAAAAAAATGAAAATTAAATTTTCGGATATTTCGGATATTCGAAATATCCGAAAATTTTGAAAATCACTATCCGAATCCGAATCCGAAAAATTCGGATATCCGAAATTTCGGATATCCGATTTTTCCGATATTTCGGATTCGGATATCGGATATTTCGGATCGGATTTTCGGATACGGATACTTTTGAACACCCCTAGTTTAGATAGGCTATATGCTAATTACGGATACTCTTAATCTAGACCTCAAACTGATGTCAAATTTTAGGTGCAAGTTTATAAATCAGTAACTAAGGTCTCCATTCTTTTACTTTTTCAAAAATCATGTTTTGAGGTTAAAAAGGGCATAATAGTCAACATTTAAGCATTTGACGGAAACATGCATATGAATCGGATAACTAATGAACCAAGTTGTATAATCTCAGAGGGTTATACTTAAAGGTAACTTGGTCCTAATAAGGCTCTAAGGTATTTCTAAACTATGCTCTAATGGGTCAGAACTGAAAGTCAAAGCAAAAGTCTACTTTTGCGACTTTTGGTTCCGAACCGAGCTTAAACAGAAAATTGTCGAGTTGAACATGTTTAGACATGTTCTTATATTAATTACCTAGTTAGAGTGGGAATCAGAGGGTGCCCTTTTAAGGGTTTATTGCCCACATAATTACCAACTCATAGGTACTTTCAATTTGAAATTTGACTGGACAAATTAAGATTAATGACGAAGTCAAACCTTAATTACGACGGATTGACTTTAGGCTAATAAACTAAGCAAAATTGAATTAAGGAAGGTTAAGAACACTTACAATAGTCCTAAGCACGACTAGAGATCACTATGAAGAGGTCTTGAGCTCCAGAAATCTTCAGAATTGAAGTTGTGAGAGTTTTCAAGTGGGTGTCAAAATGTTGCAACAAGCATGCTCTTATATAGGACCTTAGAACTCACAAGATCAATCCACCAAAGCCTATAGATGTTCCTTGATCATTTACAAGTGTCCCTATGCTTGAAAAACCATCAAACAAGTCCCTAGAATTGAATACAAGGCTTCTAAGGCGGTGCAACCTACTGAAACTCGCATCTGTGCATGATTCTGTCTAGCTCAGGCCGTCGCGTAGCGCTACGGCAGAAGGGGGTGGTGCTGGCGCTACGCCAGCAAGTGGCTTATCAGTCAAACAAGTTTCAAACAATTGCAATTCACCCCCTGGATCTTCTAAACATTGTTTTAAGTTTATTTCTTGCACTTTTGTCCCTCTAACTTGACTTTTAAGGGCTCCAAGGTATAAACAAACATTGTTAAGTCCTTGGTTAACTATATGATTATACGTAAAGCCTTAAATTTCAACGTTGACGCTTTTAACCGCTCGTATGCGAATATTGTCATAACTTTCTCATACGATAACGAAACTTGGTGAAATTTTTACCACATATTCTAGTGAGTATAATTTATCGTTACAAAGCTTCGGGTTTGCTAAAAGTTCACTCAGAGGTGTGCTTTAAACATGTTGACACATTTAACCCCTGTAGTTTGTAATCTCTCACTTTCTTCCACACTTAGCTTCGTATGATCCATGATTTATTCGTTTAAGGGTATAAGCATCGTGTAGGGTTATTGTAAAGTTTATTTATCCATTGTTGACACTTTGAACCCTTATATTCACATACTTTCTCTGTTTGTCAACTTTAGTCCCTCTAAAGTAATCTTTTACTCGTTTAAAGCTTATGACACGTGTCGATACATTATTGGACATAAATTATCGAGGTGTTACACCTTATCCAACAGTTCTTGGAGTTGATTGGACAATTCTTGCAACTCCCCAGGTGCAAGACGATATGGTGCACGAGCAATCGGAGCTACTCCTGGGGTAAGATCAATTTGGAATTCCACCTGACGATGTGGTGGTAATCCTGGAAGTTCCTCGGGAAAAACATCAGGAAACTCCCGTACGACTGGTAAATCATCGATTTTCTTCTCTTCAGGCCGAGTATCAGTAACAAGCGCAAGAATAGCGGGGTAGCCCTTCCGTAAACATTTCTGGGCTTTCATGGATGAAATGATGTTGACGGTTGCACCACTTCGATGACCCTGGACATATAATGATTCCCCTTTTTAGAGAGAGGTACACGCACGATCTTCTCCTTGCAAAGTATGTCTGCTCCGTGTTTGGACAACCAGTCCATACCAATGACTTTATCAAAACTACCAACAGTGATGGGAAGAAGGTCAATGTCGAACACTTGACCTAGAAGATCGAGTTTACACCCTAAGAATACATGTGTGGCTTCTATCGACTTGCCATCAGCTAATTCCACTACATGCTTGTTTACAAGAGGCGCAGGAGTCAACCCTAGCTGACGACTGAATCCCAAAGACACATAACTCCAGTCGGCACCAGAGTCGAATAACACAGAAGCAATAATACCATTAACAGAGAACGTATCGGTCACGACGTTGCCATCGTTCCTTGCATCGCCTGCCCCAATAGTGAACGCCCTACCGCGAGCGCCATTCCCTCCGTTATTCCCATTGTTGTTGTTTCCCGCGTTGTTGTTGTTGTTCTGGCGGTTACCCCTATTGTTATTGTTGGCATTCTGATTCAATTGCAGGCAATCCTTCTTGAAATGCCCTTCACTGCCGCACTGATAGCATCCTCTCTGATTACCCCCGATTCTGCTGGGGTTGTTGCCTCTGTTGTTGTTGCTGAGGTTGTTGTTGCTGTTGCTTGGGGTGTGGAGCTCTATAATGTTTCGCCATATGACCCAACTTGTCGCACCTTTGACATGCTCGGCTACTGTAACATTCCCAAAATTTTATTTATATAAAATATATCAAAACTTATGCTATTAAAAGGATGCTTCATGGGTAAGTTGACCGATGAAAATATAAAGTATTTTGGTAAACTTAGGAACCGTTTAATAACTATAATAATGAGAATACGTTAAAATTAACCCTACTCCATTTTTTGTGAAACTTGGTTCAAAATGTAGATAAAAATATTCTCGTTCTAATGGCATATTCATTGTTTTATAAAACGTTATATTTTAAAAGTTATACGTGCCAAATAAGTGAACCAGATAAATTAATTATATTAATAAAATAATAATAATAATCAAAAGTTAAAATGGACGTATGAAATCAAATAATAAAATAAATCAAATAATGTTAATTTACTTACATTTGAACTTGTGATTAGGGCTGTTCAAATCGCTCGCCGCTCGCTCGACGCTCGTTCGGAAACTGCTCGGAAAATGCTCGTTCGATTTGACGCTCGGTTGTAAACGAGCCGCTCTGCTCGGTTCGGTTTGTAAACGAGCCAAGCATGAGCAAAGATCCGCTCGGCTCGGTTCGGCTCGAATTATTATTTTAATTAGTATACATATACATATACCTATACACATACATATATAAACATGTATATACACACATATATATACACAAATATAAATTATACATTATAGACACACACCTATATATATACACACTTACACATACATATATACTTAAATATAAATTAAATTTATAGTTTTATATGTACCACTCTCTTAGATTTTGGTCAACGATATACAAATTTACAACTATATCTATAGTTACTAGCCCAACCACGCCAATAAAAAGTTAATATTAAAACTAAAAGTTAAACCCTAAACCGATAAAAGATAGTTTGTTCATCGCCTCAATGTTTCATTTCGTTACCCTAAGTCGATCTTCTCCTGCTCTCAACGTAATTGTTTGTACAATATGATCATCACCTCGTTGGCCACAACATTGTTATTAAAGTGTTGGAATAATCGCTAGGCGCTAGTCGGGCGGTGGGGTACCGACTAGCGATTAATCGGGATTAACAGGGATTAATCGGATTGAGATTTTTATATGTAATTTTTAGTTACATATATACACATACACTTTTATACGTAGTTTTTTAAAGTAGACATGTTTTAAACCCTCATTGACCATTTTTTAAACTATCTGGAAGGAATTTACAAGGTTTGGTCAAAATTTGGCCGACGTTTGGCTAAAATTTGGCCAGAATAGGACCGTCGTTGACCGCCTAGCGATAAATCGGCCATTAATCGGTGAACCTCTTATTAGTGATTAATCGGCGACTAATCGGAGACTAATCAGGATTTTTACAACCTATATTAATAAGAAAAATATTGTGCCATTAAATGTGCATATTTTTAAAGACATAAAAACTTGAGACCCAACATCGTCACTATCTCTCTCAGCAAATTTAAATCGGGCGACACGGTTGTCCAAATCGCTCGAATTTCGCTCGGCGCTCGCTCGGAATTTTTATTGCTCGAAAAATGCTCGATTGATTTGAGGCTCGGTTTTAAATGAGCCGCTCTGCTCGGTTCGGTTTGTAAACGAGCCAAGCACGAGCAAAGGTCCGATCGGTTCGGCTCGGCTCGTGAACAGCCCTACTTGTGATATGGTGTACATGAATTAAAAATTTTAAAAGAATTGAAACTTCATTGGGATATACGTGTCAAGACATGAAACAGAAGGAATCTTTCTACTTGATTTCCAAGTTTCGAAAAGTTGTATAAATAGGCAACAGGTAAACTTTAACAATTGCTTAACTTTTTCCCATCTCTCTAGCTCTCGAACTCTCCCTCTCAAATTCCATAGTTTTTATTATTTCCCCATAATAATAATAAACTCCTACCCCATTTTAAGTATTGTAGCCCTGATCACTGATACCCTATCCAAGTGACGTAGGGCCCCGTAACGTATGTCAAGGCTCTGCCTAAATTCGTTGGGGTTCTGTCTCGTGACGTAGGGATAAATTAGAATTGGGTCACTATACTTAATATGAGTGCACCATATATATATATTTTATTAAATAACCCAGAAGTGATACCCAAAATATAACAACCCTCCTAAAACACCCCTGACACCTTACACTTTCTAAAATACATCTCATACGTGAAAACCAAGCCCGAAATACAATGTATAAATTAAAAACAAGAAATAGTAAGTTGAGGCGGGCCGCGTAGACCCACGCCAAACCTTACGCGGGCGGTATGAAGGTTTAAACCTGAATTCGTTGATTCTTTAAGTTCAGGCGGGCCGCGTAAAGATCCCCGTTAGTTAACGCGGGCCGCGAGAGTCCCAAAATGTGGCGCAGCCCTGGGCCGCCAGCTGGCCCAACACCCGTCAAGCCTACACATTGACTCAGCTTAGCTATACGTTGACCTGGGGTAAACGCGGGCCGCGTAAGCCCTGCTCTCATGTTACGCGGGCCAAGAGAGAGTCCAGTATCAGCACTATATAAAGGAGCCATCGGGTTCAACTAGAATTCGCTCACAATTCATTTCTCAATCTTAATTTCTGAATAGAAGGCATAATACTCGGGGTATAATACCCCCTAATTAGCGAGGTTCTGCTCTGTTGTAAGTATTATAACCCCAGTTTCATAATAGAGACGCTGCCCGATTGATTTAGGGTTTCGTAACAGCTGTCGTGGTTCTGCCCGACGTAGTTATTGGAATACCGTCTCGGGGAGGGTATCATTAATATTTTCAAAGGGTTATGAAACTAACCTATGTACATTTGTATAAATTATAGATTATTCCTAGGAAACCCTTACGCGAAGTCTAAGATAGCAATGTGAGTAATCCTTCTTTTTGTGTAAACCTTTTTGTGAGTTTATCTTCTTTTCGTTAACCTTTTTGGAATATTTTACAAAACCTTAATTATTTTACAATGCGATTAAGCAGTGATTGAGTCTTTGTAGTTCTTCAATTACTGCCGGTATTATGGGGTTTTGTATACAAAATTTATTACTTGCGAGTAGTAAGTCGGAATGACAGTACGTTACCATTGGACAACGAGTTAGCCAATGTGTAATATGGCCCACAAGTCAAGGATTGACAGTACTGAATGAGTAATTGTGTAGACATAAACAATGTGATCGCTCTCAATACTGTGTTAATTGATAAAATGTTTCTTGATTAAACTGGGATTCACTCACCAGTATTTCCCGCTGACAAAATATTTTTAAAACATGTTTCAGGTAACACAATGTGAAAGCCAACTAGGAAAAAGCCAGCTCGAGAGCACTGACGGCTTGGAAAATAAGTGGCTATAAAAGTTACCTAATAAACGATGTTTTAAATTCAATAAAATAGGGTTTGTCCCTATAAATGTATTGTTACAAGAAACTTGGGTTTTGCCCATGTGATTATTAATATCAAATATGATGGTTTTACTCTGATAAAATATTTCCTAACTACGGTCCTGATGAAATTTCCGCTGCCAAATTAATAAACTGATACCACCACAACGAATGTTCGCGGCCGCCCGTTCCCGGGACAGATAAGGGGGCGGGGGTTGTGACAGAAGGTGGTATCAGAGCCTAGCCACTGGTTAAAGTCAAAGAAGTGTTCTGCTGACACTTAAATTTTAAATTCTATGTTAGGAAATAACTTATGTGATTATGTGTTTTATATTATTTGACTATTTGTTAGTCTACAATATGGGTAAGCAAAGAATTTCGGGCATCTATCGTCAACTAGATAGTTCACCAAAAGATAAGGGAACCTCATTTCAACTAAATCCTTCAGGATACTCAGCAGATACTGAGGAAGGAATATTTATTCGTAAGACACAGTCTAAGAAACCATTTACCTCTAAGAAGAGAAGTTGGATTATTAGAAAGATCGAGAGAAAATAAAGAAGTCACAAATAAAGGGAGCGATAATCAATCAGGAAATAAATGCACAAACTCAGGAAACAAGCAATAACCTACCAAGGGAAGATGAATTAGATGGACAATGGGTAAATCTCCATATGTTAGCCACTACATCAGTAAATGCTAATTTATATTAAATAGTTGAACGACCAAACCAGTACCCATGCCACCTATGGGCTAGAAACTTTAAAGGAACCTCGCCCATTAGACAACAACTTAGTAGAGACAGGAGATGAAATAAACCTTATATAAAAGCATGTTGAGCATAATACTCCTATAACCTAGATAGATTAAAATAAGTTACGAATGCATAATCACTAATATATTTTGAATTACAGTTGTAGTTTGTAATAAATACATACATATATATATATATATATAAGTCGCAATGTTCGCCGTTTTTAATCAATCTATTTTATGATTGTACCCAAATGTTTGTACTAGAAATTTGTCTGTGATATTAATATCACCTACTCAAATAATATCCTAATACATCAAACTAAGTTAGTTATTAATAAAGCAGTCATGTTTATGATTCTCTTTTGAAACCAATCATTTACTTTGGTTTAAAATACATATTAAAATATATGATATAAAGCTTTAAAACTTTGTGGTTTTAATACTATCATTTTTATAATAAAACCAAAGCTATTAAATTAACCAAAAGGATGTTAAGAATTAATTTAAAAAGATTGCTTTAGTGAATCTAGCCAAAGCAAGTTTTAAAACCCAGGTGTACCAATCTACCACTCCATTTTATCCTTTCTGGTTTATAACTAATTGACCATAAGACTTCATACTTTCATAATTTTATGAAATAACTGATGTTGGGATTACTTGTAAAAGTTTCTATTGAAATACTTAGCAATAAAATAGATGGTTAAATGAATGTGATAGGTATTCATGATTAAATAAAATCATTTAAATTTTTTAGAGATTTGGGTTAGTTGAACTACGTAGAAAGGCCTAACTAAACGTTGAAAGCATTTCTACAAATCTTTAATATTAAGGTACATCCAGAATATGTCTTATGCTTGGGAATAATTCATTATAAGATTAACCAGTCATATTAGTTACAGGATTGTGTATCCTAAATTATAAAGAAAAATATTCGAGTCAGCTGGCTGATGTATAATAGTTAAATAATACAATATTAGTAAATGAGTGGAGTTGATAAATTGGATGTTAAACTTACCCTAAGTAGTTGCGAAGTTTTTGATTTTGGTTTATATATTAGCACATGGTTTGTTGGTTTGCCTAAAACCATAAATTAATTATTTTTATTAAGATGTTCTTTCTCAAAATAATTTATTAGTTTAAACTTAAATTTATTTTATAGTACATCTTTGGAGTATCTTTAACGAAATACTTGAGGAAAATATTCATTTTTCAAACAGGTGTTAAAGTTTGACCAAAGATAGAAATCCACTAGTACATATGGGTATCTATCCTACATGGTTTTCGGTTGGAAAAATAATTTGATATCTAAAATCTAATATAAATTTTTTCATATATTCGACTCTAACAGTAAGTCAAATATATATTTTTGATTTATATATTACATATAATCTTATAACTCGTAATATTTGAGTTCATCCGTACCTTTTATATTATTAGTATAATGATAAAACATTTTACAATGATATATGAATAGTATATTTTACTATAAGATAGTACAGTAAGTAAAAGATATATTTTATATCTTGAATTTTAATAAAATATCAAGGTGTAATAAATTCTAATAAGTGTAATATAGTATATAGAATAGTATATGCACTTATGTTATAAGTCCGTCGCGGGTGTATTAAAATGTAACAAGGCTATTAGATCTTTTTACTAGAATATGTATACAAATCCTATCTTCTCATAAGTATAAGTATATTATACTATACGAAAATAATATACTGTATATTTTTTTATCCTTGCACGTTAAAATATTCCTGAACATTCATTTTTCAAATTAGAATTTAAAATGGATGCCCCACATAAAAATATTTGAATCAAATGTGTGTTTAGTAAGTTTGTCCTTTATAAAACTTTATTTAAAAATCAGATTACAATTTTAATATTGTAATATCTTTAAATAAATTATTATTGTATGGGATATACATACATATTCTAATACATGTATATTATAATTGATTCTTATAAAAGGAAAGGGTAGGAATGTGATAATTGGAATAGATGTATAGATTGGTTACTTGAGGAGAAATTATTAAAGTAACATAAATAGTGAATCTGGTATAATTTAAGTATTTAACCCATTAGTTAAAAAAAATGAAACTGTCTTTATGAGTCTAGAAAATTTATATTTTGAGTAATTTATTTCCCTAAACTTTTAATTCCAAAATATTATATTTGACAGAAATTTATTTCAATATACTACCCTTATAAAATAAAGTTATGAAAATAAGCTTGATGATTGGTATCATCGAATGTATAGTTATTATTTTATATATGTGTGTATATATTCCGTAAGTTTAATATTAACTAAAGATTTGAAATTTTATACACATATACGCATTTACCCAATAGAATTTCTTGATGGTATACCCAATATAATATCTTCTGTAAGATAAACATAAGAGAAAATGTCATTGGTAATTCATATGAAAATATGAAGTTATTATAAGAATAAACCATGAAACCTACTATGTTTAAAAAAAATGCCATTTGTCTCAATGAAATATTTCTTGTAACGGGATCCAAGATTTTATATATGTATAAATAGAGTTAGCTGTAAGTATACTCATTACATCGAACCTAGCTATAGTGTCAATGGAGACAATGATATATTTGAAACTCCATTATCCAACCAAAAGAAAACCACAACGATAATAATATCTATGCTTAAATGAAAGAGTTGGGATATTGATATTCACTGGTAACAACCAGGATAGTATTTAGACTTGAACCTAAGAAGAATGCCTTAGTATAAAGCTTTGAGATAAGTCAATTACTTGCATAGATAAAGTGTGATGGTTATTGATATCCCGTGAGGATGATAACTAGAACAGTGACTGTATGATACATAAGCGATAACAACTGGCCACTGTTATTTCTTTTTTATTGATACTACTCGGTTCTAGAATATGATCCATCATGAGAATACAGATTTCCTTGTTTCTTGATGCAAACTATAATAAACTATGTACTTTCAAAATCCTAATTGAAAGAAGTCTATTTATGGGAAATACCATGATAATTACCTCTCCAGTAAAACTGGGCATGGTGCGGTAGACTCTCCAGCTTGTCCGGGTGAGATGGGGTTACCTCTACGGCGAGACCGGGTGAGATGGGGTTACCTCTCCGGCAAGACGGGGTAAGATGGGGTATGTGTTATAATAATGGAATTCCCTAGATAGTACCATGACCTAATGTCTGACTTATGAATCTATTAAATACATTGACTTTATAAATAGTATGTATACTACCAGTATGTGAAATATATGATTATATATACGTGTATGTCTATGAGGAAATCCAAAGACCATATTGATTGACAATTAGGAATAAATCACGAACAAGTGAGTCAATGATAATTTTAGACTTATTTATTAGGAATCTCTCGTATACGTCTCTAAATTCCGATATCAAACACTATTTCGTTTGATCATCCGTCTTGAAATTCGTGCGACAAGATGAACGACAGGAACTCTATAAATTGAAACGCCATCAAAAGTATAAGATCCCCGTTAGTTAACGCGGGCCGCGAGAGTCCCAAAATGTGGCGCAGCCCTGGGCCGCCACCTGGCCCAACACCCGTCAAGCCTACACATTGACTCAGCTTAGCTATACGTTGACCTGGGGTCAACGCGGGCCGCGTAAGCCCTGCTCTCATGTTACGCGGGCCACGAGAGAGTCCAGTATCAGCACTATATAAAGGAGCCATCGGGTTCAACTAGAATTCGCTCACAATTCGTTTCTCAATCTTAATTTCTGAATAGAAGGCATAATACTCGGGTATAATACCCCCTAATTAGCGAGGTTCTGCTCCGTTGTAAGTATTATAACCCCAGTTTCATAATAGAGACGCTGCCCGATTGATTTAGGGTTCCGTAACAGCTGTCGTGGTTCTGCCCGACGTAGTTGTTGGAATACCGTCTCGGGGAGGGTATCATTAATATTTTCAAAGGGTTATGATACTAACCTATGTACATTTGTATAAATTATAGATTATTCCTAGGAAACCCTTACGCGAAGTCTAAGATAGCAATGTGAGTAATCCTTCTTTTTGTGTAAACCTTTTTGTGAGTTTATCCTCTTTTCGTTAACCTTTTTGGAATATTTTACAAAACCTTAATTATTTTACAATGCGATTAAGCGGTGATTGAGTCTTTGTAGTTCTTCAATTACTGCCGGTATTATGGGGTTTTGTATACAAAATTTATTACTTGCGAGTAGTAAGTCGGAATGACAGTACGTTACCATTGGACAACGAGTTAGCCAATGTGTAATATGACCCACAAGTCAAGGATTGACAGTACTGAATGAGTAATTGTGTAGACATAAACAATGTGATCGCTCTCAATACTGTGTTAATTGATAAAATGTTTCTTGATTAAACTGGGATTCACTCACCAGTATTTCCCGCTGACAAAATATTTTTAAAACATGTTTCAGGTAACACAATGTGAAAGCCAACTAGGAAAAAGCCAGCTCGAGAGCACTGACGGCTTGGAAAATAAGTGGCTATAAAAGTTACCTAATAAACGATGTTTTAAATTCAATAAAATAGGGTTTGTCCCTATAAATGTATTGTTACAAGAAACTTGGGTTTTGCCCATGTGATTATTAATATCAAATATGGTGGTTTTACTCTGATAAAATATTTCCTAACTACGGTCCTGATGAAATTTCCGCTGCCAAATTAATAAACTGATACCACCACAACGAATGTTCGCGGCCGCCCGTTCCTGGGACAGATAAGGGGGCGGGGGTTGTGACAGCTACGCTGGCCATAGTGGTGGAAACCACACTTATTGCACTTCGGTTGTTTTCCTGCATAACCGAAAGTCTGGCTGTGGTTCTGATTCTGATTAACCGAAGATGATTGACTAAAGTTGCGGCTGCTGTTGTTATCGGGATTCTTTTGCGATTGATTCGAGTTTGTTTCCTTATCTGCGTCGCTCCACTTACGCTTGTTATCTGTGGTGGTGGTAACTGTAGCAGCAGTAGTAGTAGCAGCAATACAGGGTGGCAGCGAGCCACGCTCCACCTCCTGATCGGTAATCATGTGAGCCAATCTGATAATCCGGGGTAGGTCGCTGAGATTTGCTGCAGTGACTAATCCCTTGACTTGTGGTGCCAATCCCTTAATGTAGAGTTCGATCATGCGAGGTGGTGGTCGGGATAAATTAGGACACATGTTTGCCAGCTCGTGAGACCGTTTCGTATAGGCCTCAATCTCAGATCCTTCCATCTTCTGGTTATAGTACTCATTTTCCAACTTTTGAATTTCATCTCGAGGGCTGTACTCCTCCTGAATCAGCTCTTTGAAATCCTCCCAAGTGGTCGCATTTGCCATTTCGACGCCCAGCATCTGCACCTGAGCATTCCACCAAGTCAAAGCACCGTCCTCCAAGGTGCCAGAAGCAAACTTCACCCTGTCCCCCTCTGGGCAGTTACACATAGCAAAAACGGATTCGGCTTTCTCGAACCAACGGAGCAGTCCCACGGGACCTTCAGCTCCATTGAAAGTTTGAGGCTTGCAATCCATGAATGTTTTGAACGTACACACAGGTGGATTGTTCTGGTTTTGATTCGCTTGGAGACCTAAGGACGAAAGAAAATACAGCACACGGGTAAGAATCTGGGTACGCGATACAAGAATAAAGAGTAATTGGCACATATCGTACCAGCTTGATAGGCTGCCAAAGCCTCAGCCACACGGGTGTTAATCAAATTTGTCAACTCAGTCTGAGTCATCGCAATGTGACCACGTCCATGGCCTCGTCCGCTCATGATTCTATATAAGAAGAGGGAAAAAGTTTAAGAATCGAGATAAGGAAGGAGTCAAACCTCACGATGACATCCACAGACTACAAAGTTCACATCAAACAACAGAGCGGAACCCCTTTCATACTTGCTAAGCCTCACTGGGACTCACATGCACCCCATATTACTATTATGTGGCACCCATAATAATAAGGAAATTTGCATGCTCATCTCAGTGCCTCTTAACTCGTGCTAAAAGGTTCCCCCACATTCAAATAGCAAAATGAAAGGCATTACAAGATTAAGAATCACAAGAGTCGAAGGGTAGTGCCACACTATCTAGCTTCACTAAAACATGCAGCGTAGGTAATCACATCAGAGTATCTAATATGTAGTTTCATGCAAGTCGTGTGTGTGTAACTACTAAGCAAGTAATGCATAAAGGTAAACAGAGGACGAACCTTGCAATCTGGAGCTGAGTGTCATGGTCGCTTCGATACTGTTTGGTTATAGTCTGGTTTTATGAAAACGTTTTAAAACCTAGTTCACTATAACCAGTGGCTCTGATACCAAACTGTCACACCCCAAAAATACCACATGCGGGAACCCCGGGAGGTGTGTGACGTACCAGGATCCAGCCACTAATCACATTGAACTATAATAAGTATTTAAATAAAACATTCCATTCATTCATAATATCGTTTCAAACCATACGTTAAAACCAAAGTAAACATTTAGCGGAAGCATAAGATTATTCGTTGTTCAAGTGTTTCAAAACAATGTGCTAAACCAAGAATAAATATCCAAGAGTTGCGACCCATGACCACTCCAGCACTCCTAGATAGCAAGTTCCAATCCAAGAACCTAAGGACCTGCAAGCATGCAGAAATGTGTATCAGACAACGCTGGTGAGTTCACAGTTTGTTTTAACCGTTTAATACCAAGTACTGTCTTATGATATGTTATGTCATGTTATGTTGATAATAACTCGATACCGCAGACGACCCTTTTTGACCTTCTCCAATGCTCTATCAAACATTCTTCGTGATTTAAAGTTATTAGTTCACGTCCGTCCTATCCAAGTACGTCGTGAGGGTGCCAAACCTAATAGAGCTATTAACTAATAACCCCGTTGCCCTATAAGCAACTATCCCGGTAGTATGATGGACTTAGGTGATAGAAGTGAGTGTATTATCCAACATCAACGTTTACTAAAAACCGTTGCATATTCCCTACAAGAATATGCGTTTGTGAAATCCGCCTCACATCCCCTACAAGGATGTGGGTATTTGAAAGCCTCCTCATATCCCCTACAAGGATATGGGTTTATGAAAATCCGTTAACAAGTTTTATCAGTTTGATTGTCCCCACCGGGCGCATGCTTGTTTTGAGAGAAGTGAACTCACCTTGGTTTGCTCGGTAAGACTAGCTACTTATTTACGGTTTGTCGACCAAATCCTAATATGGTTACCATTATCGATTAGTTTTGTAACCATAAATTACATATCCCCTATTCATATTACACAAGTATCACCACATAATAACATGCAAGTCTTAACATTTATTCATGCAATAAAACAACTAAAACACACATCATAATGTCATACAATGGGCGCTTGAATCCCATACTGTTTGTTTACCAGTCGATTCCAAATATGGGTTGATAATTATTACATTCCTCCTACTAGAATGGGTCACATTAGTTCAAGATCCAGTCCGATTGTGCAAACAATAGTGTGCGAGGAGCCCAACAAAAGTTCAGCCCATCTTACTAAGTATTTTGGTCAAAAATCAGACGAGGATAATGCAACCAAACTCTTTGTTACGGGGTATGATGCTTGAATTGGTAAACAACAATGAGGATCACTATGAAATAAATTGCACAGGAGACATAAAGATTTATACGAGGAAAAAGCCCTTGATCAATGTATGATCTCCGGCATAAAAAACCTCGGGTGATGGAAACTACCGATCACCAACTCAAATTGAACAATAATCCTTTTACAACTTCGGATGATAGCGAGCTAAGTACAAGGATCACTATAGTGTATCGTGTAGGAATGTATGAAGAAATGCTAAGTGTTTTGCCGAGAGCTGGTGAGTGCAGTTGTACGAGTGTGTGTAGCCAAAAAATAGCCAAGTGTTGCCTAATTAGCTCGCTACCCCTTTTAAATTTAGTAAAATATCTAAATAACTAACTATCCGCAATTCATGCCTTCTCCCCACGATCTCCATAACGTTCACCATGGTCAAGCACGTGCGGAATAGGCGTGGAATATTCTTCAGGAACGTTACCAAGACTAAGTCCAAGCTGGTATTCCTGCAAAACAATATCGAATTCAAAGCAGACAATCATTAGTATAAGGATCCTCAGGATGATCCATGATCCTGATCCTGAAGCACTTCTGAGGATCACTAACTGACACAGAAGTAAGGATCACCAAAGAGGATAACAATTGAGGATCACGGGTCATTAAGAAATCCTCCCCTAACAATTGCCCCCAAAATATAAGGAGTAATATTGTAAATAAACGAGTTGTATTTTGTTGATCTTATCCGTAACAGACTAACGGATAACTAGCCGTTGAAGACGGACTAGCCGTTGCAAACCTGACGTCACTGAAGTGACAATCCTGCAAATCATCATTATAAATAGGAGTTAGATATAGGATCAATTTGCATTTAAATCCGAGAGAAACTCCTTTTAAATTCTCAGTCGAAGATCAATCAGGTATCTCTTCTCTTACTTCTCCTTCTCTTACTCTGTTTTTCTTTCTTTACCAACATCACGTTAAGAATGACGCTCCGGTCTTCCCCCGCCAAGGATCACCAGAAGGATAGCCCTTTGAAGAGTCAAGGGATCATCAAAGACTCAGTGAATGAGAGGTGTTGCTTTACCGATCCTTAAGTAGATAAGATCCGGCACTGCTTTCCGGCGAACGCCTTTTTCAAACCCTTCGATCCCGCTGTTCTGAGCGACTACATTTCTGAAACATGGGTTGCCTTTCCGGTTACCCCGTTCACCATAGGATACACCTATCCTTTTCCAGCTTTTACCCAATCCTTTTTCTCCCTTACCGGCATCTCCTACATCCAAGATATGCCGATGATCTGGAGGGTCTTATACACCCTTGAAAGGATCATAGAGCAGGAAGGGATTGATTTAGGAATGTCAGAACTGGCAGAGATGTATGATCTCACGACGTTTGGATCCCACCGATATCTATTTAAGCGAAAACCCGGCGAAGAACATCCCATTTTTAAAGCCACCAAGAACGATACAAACTGGAAACGACGCTTTTTCTTTGTCAGAAGGGATACCATTCCAAACGGAAAGGATCTACCAAGGAAGTGGTCCACCCATGGTAGGACAGAGGATCCTGAGAAAGATCACCAGGTAATTTTGCTCTTGTGATAGGATCACTAACTCCCTTTTGTTTCATGTTATGCAGCCGTCACTGTTTCACATCTCATACCATCTCCTGATACTAAGGAAAGGCTTGCTGTTTTTAGAAGACTCGGTCCTGAAACAAGATCATTCAAGACAATCACCCAGGATTCTCAAGAGGTATCCTCAGGCTCAGTCACCATGTCAAGTAAGTATCCTGCTTTTTATATAGTTAAAGATTTAAATAAATAGTTAAATAGAAATAGGATAAGGATACTTATCTTGCTTTGGATATGTAGGTGCCGGAAAAGCTTCCAAGCCTGCCTCCCAGTTCAACATGGCCGACCTTGACACTGTCCGATCTAGAAAGAAGAAGGCCATTGCCAGCCCTAGTGTCTCCATCCCCAAGGCACCCACTAAAGGAAGGGGTGGCAAGAAGAGGAAAAACTCTGAGATAGAGGACCTACAAGGCCTGCCACTGATCCGCCACCAGTTCCTTGAATACTTCAATGACGTGAGGATCACCAATTCAGCCTAGGTATCCTACATTTGAGGATCACCTGATCTTGAACTGCTTTGTCTTTTTTGCAGAAATTTGCTGAGATTGAGGACTACGTGGGGAGCGTTGAGGAGCTGGACAAGAAGATTGCTGACCTCCAACAAGTTGCAGTGCTCAAGGATCTTAAGATTGCTGATCTCGAAAAAGCCCTTCAAGACGCCAAGACTAAGACAACTAAAATCTTGATCGACATCGACTACGAGAAGCATGATCTCATAGAAGGTGCAAAGGTCTCTACTGCCATCACAATGTACAAGACAAAACTGAAGATGGCCGAGGAGGCTCAAGATCCTGACTTCGACAGAAGCAGCTGGGATGTTGAGGGCTGGAAGGCGAGGTTAGCTGATCTGGAAGATGATGAGGAGGCTGAGGAGGTTTTGGCGATCGAGGCTGGAGGCAGTGGAAAGGATCAGGTGAAGGATACCGAAGCTGGAGGGGATGAAGATGCAGCGAAGGTGTAGGCTGCATGATTGGGCGATGATGGACATTCCTAAACGTAGCCGGAGCCCAATTTTTAAATTCGGTAGTAGTTTGTTTTGTGGTTGTGCTGTTTTAAAACAATGATGGTCTGTATTTGAACAATAGTTTTAGGATTAAGGATCTAGGATCCTTTAGACAATAGGTAGGATTACAAATGGTGGAGGGATCCTCTGTTTGGGGGATGAAGCCATTGTGATCCTGCCGCCTTTTGATTTCCTGCACTTGCTATAACCGCATAAACAATGGACACCAGTTGCCAACCCATGTGGACGGGCCACGTTTTGCTGGTAGAAACGTGGGTTGGCAATTTTGACAACCTTCGATGGTTAATCCTTTGTTAATAAAATAACTTTAAACTTTTTTGGCTTATTTTGTGTTGTTATCCTTGTTTGTCCATTTGATTTTCAATTGTTTGGATGTACACTTGTCTGAGTAAGAAAAGTTGAACAAATTAGATAAAAAAAATTAGGATATGATCCAGGATCAAGTATCCAATAGTTGAAAAATTCCAAAAAGTGGTATATCTTAAGGATCATGAGTTCAGTTGTCAAAGTATTAGGGTTATTCAAATAATCAATGAATAAAATCAAAATAGTTAAGGATCATACCTGAGGATCCAAGTTAGGATCCTAATCCTTAGTACTATGCAGGATAACCATAGGACAAACCTTAGTAAGAGGTAAGGATCAAAGATCCTTGGTGGTTTAACTTCGAAGACCTGAAATAGAACATAACTTGGGACTAAGCCATTATAAGATAAAAGTTAGCAACTGGGGACAAGCCCAAAGGATAACTGGGGACAAGCCAAAGGATAACTGGGGACAAGCCCAAGGATAACTGGGGACAAGCCCAAGGATCGCGTGTGAACTGGAGTATGGCCCTAACTGGCGACTATCCAAACTTAGTGGCATGAAAATGCCAAAACCTTAGCTAACGTGAAAACGTTAGAAACCTTAAGAACGGATGTATGGTACGTCTACCATTATACGTAGGATCCTAGGTATAGCCAGTACAATGGAATTATCAGCCCCTAAAACGAGTACTGGTCCCACTGCCATGAACTATACCAGGATCATCGTGCGCTACTGGCGGTACTGGGGTCAAGCCCAAATAACTGGGGTCAAACCCAAGTAACTGGTTGCTTTTGTGGATAATCATCCTTTTGCTAAGAGTACCTGAACCCTTAAAACTCAAAATCACGTGAAAGGGGGATAAAGGACGCAGGATCCTTATCCTTATGTGAAAAAAGTAAGGAAATGAAATAGTTTAAGATTAGAATGTTACCAAAATGAGGATCATCTGTGCTTTGAGGATCCTTTAAGGATATTTATCATGTGAGGATCATGGATCCTTATCACATGAAGTATTTCTTCAAATGGACAGCATTCCAGGCTCTAGGTAGCAAATCACCTTCCATTGTTAGCAATCGATATGCCCCCTTTCCTGCCTCAGCTTCAATCAAGTAAGGTCCTTCCCATTTTGGTGCCAACTTTCCATCAGCAGGATTGGTGGTATTCTGAAATGCTTTCCTTAGTACCATATCACCAACTTGGAATTTCCTGATCCTGACATTTTTGTTGTAAGCTCCAGCCATCCTTTGTTGATAACTGGCCATCCTTATCCTTGCCAAATCCCTGAGTTCTTCTATAGTATCCAAGTCTTGAACCAAGTTCTCATCATTTTCCTCAGGATCACGAATACTTGTTCTAGCAGTTGGAACCACCATTTCTGTAGGGATCACTGATTCTGCCCCAAATACCAAAGAGAATGGAGTTTGGCCTGTAGCATTCTTAGGAGTTGTCCTATCAGCCCAAAGCACATAAGGTAGTTCTTCTGCCCATTTCCCTTTCTTGGATCCAAGTTTCTTCTTCAAATTGTTGATGATGATCTTATTGGAGGATTCTGCCTGACCATTAGCTTGTGGGTGGACTGGTGTTGATGTTATCATCTTAATCCCCCAGCTATCACAAAAGTTAGTAGTTCTGCCCCCAATGAATTGGGAACCATTATCACATATAATTTCAGAGGCAATACCAAATCTAGTTATAATATTTCTTTTAATGAAGGATATAACTTCCTTTTCTCTGACTTGGGCAAAAGCTTCAGCCTCTATCCACTTGGAGAAGTAATCAGTCATAGCAAGCATGAACACTTTTCCACCAGGTGCCTTAGGGAACTTACCAACTATATCCATGCCCCATCTCATGAATGGCCAAGTGGAAGAAATAGGATGCAATAATTCAGCTGGTTGATGAAGGATATTGCTGTGTCTCTAACAAGGATCACACTTCTTAGCATACTCCACAGCATCTCTCTTCATAGTTGGCCAATAGTATCCTGTCCTCAGGATCCTTGAGAATAATGCCCTGCCCCCAGTGTGGTTTCCATAATCTCCTTCATGGAAGTCTTTTAAAACTTCTTGAATTTCAGGATCCTCAATGCACCTTAAATATGGTCCTGCAAGAGATCGTTTATACAACATATTATTTAAAATTGTGAATTGAGTTACCTTAATTTTGAAAGCCCTAGGGTTTTCTCCTGTAGGAATCTCTCCATGTTGTATGTATCTCATGATTGGAAGGATCCATGATCCTGAATGAGATTGATTATCATCACTAGGGATAATTGCAGAATCCTCTCCTATCTCCATAGCCACATGATCCTCGATAGCCGGAGTCAGGATATGGATAATAGGGATCTTGATATCCTCCGGGATCTTCAAGGATGATCCTAAATTGGCTAATGCATCTGCCTCTGCATTCTCTTCCCTTGGTACCTGTGTCAAACTAAAGGATACAAAAGAGAGTGCCAATTCTTTGACTATCTCCAAATATTTGATTAGCTTTTCACCTTTAACAGCATAGGATCCATTAAAGTGATTAGTGATTAACAAAGAATCTACATGTACCTCAAGATACCTGATCCTCATATGCTTAGGAATTTGCAAGCCAGCTATCAAGGCTTCATATTCAGCCTCATTGTTAGTGGTTTGGAACTCACAAGCTATAGAGTGGGGGTATTATGTCCCCCTGTGGTGATTTTAGTAGTATTCCAAGCCCTGTTCCTTTGACATTTGAGGATCCATCAGTATAGAGTATCCAAGGATCCTTGGTTTCCTCTAGCTGCTGAACTTCTAACTCAGCTTCCTTTTGCAAATCACTACTGAAATCTGCCACAAAGTCGGCTAATGCTTGAGATTTAATGGCTGTCCTGGGCTCATATCTTATATCATATGCACTAAGCTTCACTGCCCACTTAGCCATTCTTCCTGACATTTCAGGTTTCCTGAGGACATTCTTGATTGGAAAATTAGTTTTGACGATAATAGCATGAGTTTCAAAATAATGTCTCAATTTAGTAGATGCCATAATTAATGCGAGGATAAGTTTTTCTAAGTATGAATACCTGGATTCAGCATCAAGTAAACTCTTACTTACATAATAGATAGGATGTTGTGTACCTTCGTGATCCTTAACAAGGACGGCACTTACTGCTTTTGAGGATACCGCGAGATATAAGGATAACACATCTCCTTTTTCTGGTTTCATCAAAGCCGGGGCCGAGGATAGGTAATCCTTAAGAGCTCTTAAGGCACTTTCATGCTTCTCAGTCCACTCGAATTTCTTGTTCTTCCTTAGGA
>JARYGA010011599.1:0-81550 GCA_030545235.1 Helianthus tuberosus | reverse complement strand
GAGAAGGTTTGGATGATAAGAAGAGACCTATACCAGTATAAATGCTACTTTGGCCTCAATGAATATAATGAAGACCACAGGCAGATAGCATCCACCCACAGGGGGTCGCTCTATGTCTCCAACATCCACAAAGACACTTCAACACATTAACAAAGAAAATAAACAAGGCCAAACCAAAAACGCCATTTATTTGTCACATTTCTTGTAATTTGAAAAGAAAAAAGAGACTAATGACACTGAAGATTTAAAATCATAAATTCCTTCTACTTTGTTTTTTGTTTTGTTTTTTAATTTTCTTTATCTATTGTTTATTTTGTAATGTCAGTTAATAAACAACAAAATAATATTAATGCTATAATGAAAAATATAATAAAACGCCAAAATTAGCAAAAACGTGTAAAACGCCATAATGCCATAAAAATGCCCCCAAAAAACTACCAAAGTATAATAAAATTAATTTGAACAACTAATATTATAAAAAAAAGCGTGAAACAATGTGCAAAGAATATAAAACAAAAGAAGTCCAATAGTTATCTAACCGCTATTGGAAAACAAAACGCCATAATTACAGCCGTCAAAAGATTTGACGTGTTACACCATTAAAACAGTTTAGTCTGAAAACAAAACACGGTAAAACTGCAAAAAACAGTAAAATGAAACGACGGAAAACATAATTACTAACATTTATTATATTAAATTTATTTATCTTTTTCAAAACGCCATAATTACCTGACATACGCGGGAAAAAAAGTCAATATAAAAGAAGACCATCATAACCCAAGCTCAAACACGCCAAAAAGACTAAAACGCCACATATTCTCCAAAACGCCAAAAAATTTAAAAAATGGCTAAGGTTATTGCATGGAGGTTTGAAAGGAAAGAAAAACGATTCATCATAAAGTTCTCTGACAAGAGAAGGGTAAAGGTAAGAACAATAAAAGCCATGATGGGAATGAATGAAAATGTTCAGAAGGATATCCTGGCCCTTGGGGTTCCAAGAGATAACGATTGTGAAAGAACAAGAACTGTAATAAAAAGACTGGAGAGAAAGTTTTCAGCAGAAGATGATGAAGATGATGATGATATTGAAGATACTCATATACCAAAATTTAGCAGTTGGGTATTGTATGAGAAAGAAGGAACACTTGAAGTAACTTATAAAAACGGGGTGCAATATTCAAGACCAATGGAAGAAATATTGAAGACAGTGTTGCTATCTATCATTGAACAACTCTGTGATTTACCACCTTCAAACGATCCTAAATCCAAGGATGCAGTGATATTCAAGAATAGGCTGCAGCAAAGAAGAGACGAGCTAATGGCGTTATACGCAAAAATGAAATTTGATGATGAAGAATCTGAAGAAAGTGAAGAACAAAGCGTTGGGTACATCTCTGATGTAATCCCACTTATAGAAGACTATTAGTTTATTTTGATTTTCGTGTTATTGTAGTTTTATAAATTATTAATATATGGTAATGAATTATTAACAAAACGATACAAAACCCCAAAAAATGACATGGAAAAAGCCATAACGCCAAAAGATTAACTATGTGACACAAAAAGAATTAATTCAACGAGTAGAAATCTGAGAAAAAACAATAAAACGCCAAATAATTAATAAATCTACATAACGCCAAAATTATCTTGCACGCAAAAAATAAAGAAGCATGTCAAACGCGAAAATCGTGAAAGGAGAAGAATACTAAAAAGACAAAAACCCCTCGGACCCTGATCATGCCCCACGCCACGTGTTCGGCCAGGATGCGTTCTCACCGTTCTCACACTTTTTTCCGTTTTCTCCTGATCCCGTTTATATATATATATATATATATAGGGTAGGGTTCCAGCGTGAACAACCTCTCAAGAGTGAACTGCGTGAACATAT
The DNA here is from genome assembly GCA_030545235.1 of Helianthus tuberosus. Lineage (NCBI taxonomy): Eukaryota > Viridiplantae > Streptophyta > Magnoliopsida > Asterales > Asteraceae > Helianthus > Helianthus tuberosus. Next base: position 79,662 of record JARYGA010011599.1, on the reverse strand, counting down.
ATGGACCCTTGATTTCCTTTTTAGTTGTTAAGGGTAGGATTGCAATTATATAAAAAATTAGATTTAAATCATTATTTTAATAATTGAATTAAGTTACATCTTTCTTAATTTAAATTCATTATCCACATTATGTTTATTTATTAATAAGATAATTATCAAAACAAACTACAAATCACCAGATTTCAATTTTACTTTTTATTTCAGATTTCATCATCAGAATTCAAATTTTGATTTTTAAGATCCACGTAACCTTCATATTTCAACGGTATACACATGTGTACTTGGATATAAATAGAACAGTACACATGTGTACTCAGCATCGTACATATGTGTACAGTAATTCACAGGTGTACATCAACATTCAATACAAAAAAATTATGAGATATCACAAAAACAGACGATATACACATGTGTACATCGCATTAAAAAGATGGCAAAATCAGAATACACATGTGTACATCGCATTTAAACAAATAATTATTTTAATAATTGAATTAAGTTACATCTTTCATAATCCTTGATTTGATTTGTGAGAGATTTATGCAATCAATTTAAGAGGATAATTGATTACTTGATTTGTGAGAGATTTATGCAATCAATTTAAGATTGAAATTACACATATACCCTTTTTGTATTTAATTAAATGGAAAAAAATAACCAAATAATTACCATCATGCCACTCACATTAATCTCAAGATCATAAAAATCAAGGGCCCAGATCAGTTCACGCAATTCACTCTTGGGATTTTGTTCACGTTTGAACCTAATCCTATATATATATATATATATATATATATATATAGGGTGGGGTTCGGCTACAAAGTCTATTTTTCCTATAAAGTGTACAAAGTCATAAAACACCACAATTTCAGCCATAAAAAACACTCAAGACCCACAAATAACAGAGTGACGATTACTAAAATGCAATATCCAAACCCTATCAGTCCATAAAACTTCAAACATATCATCGTAGAACTATGAATATAAAACACAACATGATAATCAACATAAAACACACTAATGTTTGTCATTCGATAATCAAAGCCTTATCATCCAAAACACAACACAAAACTCACAAATATGGCGTTTTAGTATTCTTCATTTTGTTATTTGTGCGTTTTGATTGTGTTTTATGGTTGAGATTACGATGTTTTATGACTTTTTACACTTTGTAAGAAAAATGGACTTTGTAGCAAACTCTCACCCTATATATATATATATATATATATAGGTGAAGGTTAACGTACAATTTAGACACTTTGTGTTTATAAGATGAATTAAAATTAAAGGTTCCAACTCAATTGTTTTACACCTAAACAAAATTATCATCTAACATCGTACTTACAATGATTTTAACTCATATGAATTTCGTGAACCCATATCACTTTTGTGGAGTGTAAATAGTATACCACTAGATCAACATGGGTGTTCAACTCATTAACCACACTCTACTTTGGCCCTGTTGTTTTGTTTACCACTAGCATTTTGACATTCTATAAACATGATAACTAAAACCCGGTGTTTGCAAGAGAGGTTTTGAGAGAAAAACACCACCCTGGGTTAGCAACTTAGGTTTGACAAAAAATGACTTAACCGGGTTGGAAAGCATAGTTCGACCAAGAAAAACCCAACCCTGGGTTTCGAACAACGAGTTTATGAAACGAAACATTCTCATTTTGACACAACTACGCTATGAAGCACGGGGACAGCTAGGACAAAAAACTATTAGTACCCGACATTGAAATTTGACAGAAACCACAAAGACCAAAGATGTAATTTTTTTCTTAATTTTATTTGCTTATATAAACAATTTAAAAAGTTAATAAACTAAAAATAATGTTTTGTAAGAAATTTGTAGTAAAATGTTAAAGTTGCTATAAAATTCCCACAAAACTTTATATTTCTATTTGTTAATTAAATTTATTTGTTGATACAGACAATTTGAAATAAGTTAATAAGTTAAAAATAACGTTTTGTCAGAAATTTGTCGCAAAATGTGAAAGATGCTACAAATTTACCACAGAACATTATGTTTCTATTTATTAATTAATTTTATTTGTTGATATAAGCAATTTAAAAAATTAATAAACTACAAATATTGTTTTGTGGGAAAATTGTAGCAAAATGTCAAAGTTTGCTACAAATTTCCCTCAAAACTTTATATTTCTATCTATTAATTAAATTTATTTCTTGATGTAAGCAATTTCCCGTTACCACGCACACATACCTGAACGATGACCACCTCTACCACTCATTCTGCCCACCATTGTCATCAAACTACCAACCACCCCCACCCCTACCCCCACACCACATGGCCATTTTCTTCAAACAAATCAACAACCAACTCAACTCTTTTTCTACGGATGAATTCTGCCAATTCCGACCAACTACACTGGGCACCACCCAGACTTCAACTCATCCACTCAAGTTTTTTCGGGTAGACCTCAAGTTTTCCCACTAACGTTGATTATGATGGAGAAAATTAGATGGCCAACGATTTCGATTGTGATGCGAAAGTTAGGTGGTCGATGATTTCGATTCTAGTGTAATCGGTTGATGGGGACAAATCTAACGCCGGTGGAGGTGACAGAGGAGATCCGGTTGACAGTGATATGGCGGAGGTGAGTGGTGGTGAAACTGAGTCGGCGGAACAGAGTGGTGGAGTTGGAACAGACGATGTTTTGGCAAGATCTGAAGAAACGGGGATAGTGAAAAGTAAAGTGAAGGATACTGGTACTGTTTTGCAATTTTTAACTGATGGAATGTATTGGTTATTTCCAACAAACCAAAGGGATGAAAAATGTAACTAACTCTTTGTTTATTTTAATTTTAATAACAGAGGCATTATGGTCATTTCAAATAAATTAAAAAAATCTGGATGACTTTAGAGAGGGTGGACTGTAATTGTTATAAAAGCGAAAGTGAAGGGACTATTTTAGCAATTTTAAACTAATAGAGTGTAATGGTTATTTTCAACAAACCATAGGGACGAAAAACGTAATTAACTCTTTTATTTTTTATCATGTTATATAAAACTAGTGACTATATTTGTTACCGAAATGGTTTGGGTTGCTATATTTGCGAACTTGTTACTACCAAAACATTCCAGGTCACTAATGTAGCAACTAATCTTGTGTCCGTCGCTAATTCAGCAACGGTATAATTTTGGTCATTAATGTTGTCGCTAAATTTACAACTGTTTTTTTTTCGGTCACAAACTTTGTCGCTTTCGTCCAATTTTCGTAGTAGACAAGGTGTTGCTAACCCTTCTATCCTTACAACATATCATGACATGGATACCAGATGCATTGTTTCCATTAAAATCTTTAGAAAACAAAAGACGCTTTTCCAGCTTCGGCTAGGTGGTTAAGGCTCTTGTTTTTTGCGGACAATTCCAGGCATGGGGAAATTAGGTATTATTTGGTGTAATTTAGGAGAATGGTTATTATAACATTTGATGGAATGGGGGAAATTAGGAATTAATATTTGATGTAATTTAGGCGTATGGTTATTGTAAAATCCGCGTTAAAAAGAGAGAAAATATAAGACAAAAAAAGTACACATGTTTTATTAAATAGTTAAAAAATACAGTGCTTCTATGATAACTCAAGCTTATACTTAACTATCATGATATGCAACCAAAAACCGATGGACTAGAACATAATCTCGACAGTTGGACACAGAATGTGAAAAGTGATGGCACTACACAACAATATCACTCTTCTACATGTTGCAAATAATATCTGCAATATTTTTTGAAACTTGGTGCATTGCAGGCCTAATTTCAGGGTTCGAGTTAATGCATTTTATGGCTAAAGTTAATATTGACGTTAGAACTTCTTTGATTTCTAGGAGTGGAATAACAAGGCGATGATCTACCAAATCCGCGAACTTGATCTCTTCCATTGATGTAGATGCTAGAGAAGTAATGATATTGCCAGGATGCTCTCCTTTGATGATTTCTAACACTAGAACGCCAAAGCTATAAACATCATACTTCTCGGTTACCTTCATCGTGTAAGCAAGTTCTGCAAAATTATTGACATGATGAAATCTGTTCGAACTAAATATATGAATTGCTAGAAAATAAATTACCTGGTGCGAGGTATCCAAATGTTCCTACAATGTTACTCCAAATCGATGAGTTTGGGTTCAAAATTTTGGACGTACCAAAATCCGAAACACAAGCTTCGTACTCAGAATCAAGCAAAATATTTTTGCTTGATATGTCACGATGAATGATAGCCGGTGAACAATCATGATGCATATAGGATAAAGCATATGCAACACCTTTAATAATGTTCACTCTCTTGGTCCAATCCAAATTTTGAGCAGTTTCATGGCTCAAAATATCAGCTAAACTACCCCCTTCGAGATATTCATAAACCAAAAATGAGATTTGAGAATGCGAACAGTAGCCAAGTAGTTTGACGATGTTTCTATGTCGTATTCTTGTCAATGCCCTAATCTCGTTTAGGAAATCATTGTGATTGATCATCTCAGAAGACAAGTGAAGTCTCTTTACAGCAATGGTATCACCTGATGACAACTTCACTTTATACACACTTCCACATCCTCCAGTTCCAATGCAATATGCTTCATTAAACTCCTCAGTTCGGGTCACAATTTCTTCATATGTCTCTCTTCCATTGAAAGTTGAAATTGAAAAGAAATTTTTGCCATGTTTATGTTCATTCACACGTTGTGTCGATGGCAAAATCCTCGATCTCAGTCTATAGAAAGTGAATATTCCCATGAGAGCACCAAGTAGAAGAGCTCCAAGAAGTGGAAGGGATATCACTAGTGTGAGTTTGTGTTTCCTATGGCTTTGTGATGCACATTGTTTCAATCCAGTAACATTTCCACACAAATTATCATTCCCTTGCAACGCTTCAATTGAAAGATTAAGAAACGCTTTGCTTTTGGGAAGGGGGCCTTGTAAGTGATTATAAGAAAGATCAATGTTCAACAATCCATTCATTGATTCCAAACTCTCTGGTATATAACCTGAGAGTTTGTTGTGAGAGAGATTTAGCGTTTCCAAGCTAATCATATTCGAAAGCCCAGAAGGTATCTCTTTGTCGAGTGAATTATGACTCAAATCAAGAACAGACAACTGAACCAATCTGCTTAATTGGACAGGAATTTTGCCAGTAAATTTGTTGTTGCTCATGTTTAAAGAAAAGAGTTTTGAGCACTGGCCAAGGGAGTATGGAATGGACCCATTCAACTTATTCATGGATAGATCAAGATACAAGAGTTCAACGAGGGATCCTAGCTCTTGGCACACGACACCAGAAAGTCGATTATTGTTGAGATAAAGATTCCCCAAGCGAGTCAACCTTTCAAATTCTTTCGGTATCTCTCCAACCAAATGATTAAATGAGAGATTAACAACTTCCAACTGGATCATGTTTCCCATGGAAGGAGGTAAGTTACCTCGGATTCGATTCCCTCCCATCTGTATCATGGTTAAGTTTCTGCACTTACTCCAGTTGTCTGATATTTCTCCATAAACCTTGTTATCATTGATATTAATGTATTTGAGGTGAGGATAGACACCGAAACTCTTGGAAACATCTCCGGTAATCTGGTTTCCATCAAAACGGATTCGGACCATGCTCGAGCAGTTGTATAAGCTCTTTGGTATTTGACCGGTTAGTTTATTATCACCAACAAGAAAATATTCAAGCTTCCTTCCGTTGCAAATTCCGTCTGGCAACCTACCAGAAAAACTATTGTTGGTGAATTCAATTTGAACCAACCTCAGCTTTCCTAATTCCGGTGGAATTGAACCAGAAAGTTGATTATCAAAAAGTGACAAGTATTTCAGGCTTTGTAGGTTACCGAATGAACTTGGAATGGAGCCATTGAGTTTGTTAATGAAGAGACTAAGAGCCGAAAGGGATCGGAGCTTACCTAGAGACGAGGGAATTGGACCCGTCAGATTGTTTATTTCTAGTTTTAACCATATGAGAGACGTCAACTTACCTATTTCTCTGGGGATTGATCCATTCAATGTATTGTTACTTAGGCTTAACTGTCTGAGAGACGTCAACTTACCTATTTCTCTGGGTATTGATCCATTCAATTTATTGTTGTATATAGTTAAGTCTGTTAGGTTCGATAACTGACCAAAACAGGTAGGAATTGGACCGTATAGACTGTTAGAACCCAACGCAATCTCAGAAAGGAATTTCATTTGACATATGCTTTGAGGAATAGAACCATTCAACTGATTTTCAAATAAATGAAGGATGACAAGATTTGACAGTTTCCCAATCTCTGGGGGGATTATACCGGTGAATTGATTAATGGAGAAATCAAGATAAACAAGCTTTGACAGATGACATATGCTTTGAGGAATAGAACCATTCAACTGATTATCACATAAATAAAGGGTGACAAGATTTGTCAGTTTCCCAATCTCTGGGGGGATTACACCGGTGAATTGATTAGTGGAGAAATCAAGATAAACAAGTTTTGACAGATGGCAGATTTCCGATGGGATAATCCCAGAAAAGTTATTTAAACTAAGTTCGAAATACATAAGATTTGGGAATGAGGAGAAAGACAAGTGATCAAGGGTACCTTTTAAACCCGATGAAGAAAGGTTCAAACTGTTTATGCTGCCATTTTCATTACATGAAATGCCAAACCAGTTGCATGGAGACACTGGTTTTTTAGCAGAAAAATTGAGATTAAGATCATATGTCCATGAAGGTAAAAGGATGCTCATATTTTGGGTACGGAGGGTTGATTTCCATTTCATGAGAGCATCAACTTCATCTGAAGAACAAACAACATTTAAGGTACAGAAAACCGTTAATGTAGCAAGTAAGATGATTGAATGGGAAAGAGGAGCCATGCTTTGTGTTTATGGGTGTACGAGTAACATTCTTTGCCCTAATTTACTAATTTATACAAGACTTGTTGTCCATAGTCTCTAGCAAAATGATTGAATTACATGAATGCAAGAAAAACTATAGGATGGTGTAATTTACTCTAACTTTTAACATAAATATTAAGAAAGAAAAACTATAGGATCTACCGTGTAATTTACTCTAACTTTTAACATAATTAAGAAAGAAAAATTGAATATATTTTTTATAAAGCAACAAATTTAAAGGTTTCCCTCAATCCGAAAGTTCAAATTTTATATTTCATGATGGTATTTGCATTACCTTTTTTTATAAAGCAACTATCTTTCTAAAAAGCAACTATATATAACATTATCATGTGAATAATTTACATTAACTTTCAACTATATAGTTTAATTTAATACATAGTGGAGAAAAGTTGAGTGACGAACTTATGCAAAATCAACTAATCATGGAGTCTAGTCATACGACGACTAGGAAAAACACCCTAGCCGTTGATCAATTAGGTCGAAATGGAGCACTTCAGAAATGGGTCAATTCCTGTTAAAATGTTAAGTTAATTCATATACTATATGTCTGTTACGTTTTATTATTTATTGGGCTTGTATCTCTGTCTCTTGGGCTTCATATGAGTTGGGCTTGTCTGTTACGCAATGTTGTTACAAGTTGTTACAAGGGCTTTGTTAACTGATATTTTGAAGGGTTTGTTTGTATAAGTTGCAAACTTGTAGGTGCTGGATGGAAATGTTCGAGGTTGTTCCATTCCCCTAAATGTATTCATACACTTCAGAACCTTGTCTTGTTTCACTTGATAGCTACGATACGTGATTGACGGAAGCGATTGACATATGCATTCACAATATATGTGCTTGTCCCCAATATTTATGGACTTGTCCCCAGTATATATGGGCTTGTCCCCAGCTTATTTGGCTTAGTCCCAAGTTGTTTTCAACAGGTTCACAGAAACATTACACAAAAGGTTCACATATCCCCTAAAAGGATCAAGAATCCTAAAAACTTATACTTTTACGCTTAGTTTCTCTTTCGTGTAGTGATGACTTAAAGCTATTAAATCCTGACTAGGATTCTATGGGATGTTCTCTGTTTACTTTGTCTATTTTGCCATCTAGCTTCGTTCCAAGCTGTTACTTCTAAGGATCAAGGATCTTTACATCTTCACACAAAATTTTCATTTTGTCAAAAAGTTTACACCTTTTCAAATATGATCCATAACTAGCAAGATTTTGAAAAAATAAATAACATGAGGCATAGTCGAAAGCTTGATGTCATTAACACATAATCATAATTATCAAAATCATCAGCCCGGACTTCACGAGCAAAATGTGGACCATCCACCTGGGTTGAATCAGGTGTTTCTAGTTACTAACGTTAGTGCAAGAAATTAAAACGGATGGGTAATAAAGGCTTAATCCCCAAAACAGAGGATCCATCCACCTTCATTACCTCTCATATTGTTCAAGGATCATATATCCTTAACCTAAGAGACTATTGCTCAAAATTATTAAAGACCAAATGTTTATCAAAACGCCAAAAATCATAAAAAGTGGGCTCAGGCCTAGTCATTAACATCCTTCATTGCCCACTGTTACACCATCGCCACCAACTTCACCATCTCCCTCCTTTGCATTACTCGTCCCGGCTTCGGCTACCTTGTCCGTTGCAGGCTCCTGCTCATCCTCGCCACCAAGCTTCACCAAATCCTGCTTCCAGCTGGTCAGATCCTAGGTAGACCTGTCAAAGCTTGGATCTGCAGCCTCTCTTGCCATCTTGATTCTCGCCTGGAGCACCGTCCAAGCAGTACAAACCTTGGCCTGGTCTGTAGCCTCCATCGCCGCCTCATGAAGACCAACCTCCAAGAAAAGCAATTGCTCCTCGAGACCCTTCTACTCCTTCTCCAGCTTGGAAAGGATCTTGTCTTTGGAAGCAGCAATGGAGCTCATATCAGCCAGGGACTCTTCAAGCTCCTTCACAGTATTCTCGCGATAGGCCTTTAGACGAGCTATGTCCTATATGCAACAGAACAACAATCAAGATGCAGGATCCTTAAAGAAAGGCAAAAAATCAACAACAGGACTAAGGATCCTTACCTTGTAACACCCCAAAAACGGGTTTGGTAATCAAACCACGTTAATAATAATGAACGGGTAAAATACCGTTGGTGGTAAAAATTAACCCGGTAAATACTAGGATTTAAATAATTAAATCTAGTATTAAATAAAAGAGAATAAAAGCTTTTGAGAAGACAAAGTTTATAAGAGGCCCGAATTAACGGGACTTTAAAATAAACGGGTTATGACTCCCGAAACCCACTAAGTTAACTAGGAATAATTAACCTAGTTAGTAATGTGCAATTAAGTAAAAACAATAAAGAAAAAAAACAAGAACTAGTGAACCTTTTTATAAAAGGTTGGAACTAAAGGGGCTAAAGTTGGAAAATTGGAAGTGTTATTATTAAAAAGAAAAATCAAAACAAAACACACACATAAGGTGTGTGTTCTGTTCGATCAGGAGAAGGCTCCAAAGAGCCAAAACCCTAGTTCATCAATAACATCAAATCGTAGGGTAATTTGGAGCTCAAACACACAACTGAACACGAATTAACGATCACCCAAGCTAGGGGATCGTAAGGTATGTCGAATTTTAGACATTCATGAAGTTGTGAAATTTGATTTACATTGCCATATTTCGATTTATGTATGAATCGTAGAGGCTATGGCCAAATTAGTGAAGTATGATTTGTCGCAAACCCCGTCTCCTATATTACCCGGGAACGGGCGGCCGCGGCCAGTTTTGGTGGTATCGGTATTTATCATTTTGGCAGCGGAATTTACATCATGATCGTAGTTAGGAAATGTTTTATGAGAGTAAAATACCACGCTTTTAATATATTAAACACATGGGAAAATCCCAAGTTTCAAGTACACACATTTTCATAGGAATAAACCCTATTTTATTTAATAAAACATCTCTTTATTTTAGGTAACTTTATAGCCACTTTTTTCAAGCCTTCAGTGCTGTCCAGCTGGCTTCTATTTGGCTTTCACATTTTGTTACCTGAAACGCGTTTAAAAACATTTTGTCAGTGGGAAATACTTGTGAGTGAATCTCAGTTTAATCAAGTTAAGTAAAACCATTGTACAGTATTGAGGGCGGTCACGCAATTACATTTGTTTCCATCTACTTTAATTACCACCCACGGTACTGTCAACCCGACTTGTGGTTATGTTACTACTCACAATGTAGTAACAAATTTTGTATATAAAACCCCAACATACCGATGATAATTGTAGAATAAAAATACTCAATCACTGTTTAATATAATTTAATTTAAGTGAGGTTTTGTAAAAACAATTTGCAAAAAGGAGATTACTCACATTGCTGTCACAGGGTTTCCTTTAAGGATTTCCTGGTGATTATCTATAACTTACACAAATGCACACGCCTTAGTATAATAACCCAGTATTTACAATAGTAATACCCTCCTCGAGACGACATTCCAACGACTACGTCGGGCAGAACCTCGACAGCCGTTACGGAACCCTGGATCAATCGGGCAGCGTATCTAATACGTAACTGGGGTTATGATACTTACAACGAGGCAGAACTTCGTTAATTAGGGGGGGTATTATGCCCGAGAATAGCTTTAACTATATAGAAATTCGAGAGAGAAAAGAAAGTGTGAGCGACTGGGACTGAAGGCCGATGCCATCAATTTATAGGGCCTGATTCGAGCTTCGTCGTGCCCCGCGTAAGATGAGGCGGGGGTTTACGCGGCCCGCGACCTAGGGTGGATTGGCCCTAGCTGATCCGGGTCAGCACACTAGGCTTGACACGATTGTGCCACGTGGCGGCTCCAGGTGAGGTCTCGTAGCCGGGCTGTCGCTCCCTGCGTAGACCGAGGGGTGGTCTTACGTGGCCCGCCAGAGCCCCTTTATTTTTGTTTTTATTTAATTTTGATAAAAATAAAGGTATTAGGGGTCCGTTTTCGTATTCGAAGTGTATTTTAAGACGTATAGGGATACTTTAAATATTTTTAGGGTGTCGAAAAATTTTTAGGAGGCTTGTTATATCCTCCCCACCTTGTTTTAGAACTCGTCCTAGAGGTCTACTGGAATATGTGCGGGTATTTTCTTTGCATTTCCGATTCAAGCTCCCATGTGTATTCTTGTCCTCTCTTGGAGTCCCATTTTACTTTGACTAGAACCAATTTCTTGTGTTTGAGATTCTTGACTTTCCTGTCTTCAATCTGTAGAGGTCTTTCTACAAATTTTAACTGCTCATTTACCTCTATATCCTTAAGAGGTACCACCAGTGATTCATCAGCTAAGCATTTCTTGAGATTAGATACATGAAATACATCATGTATTCCTGCCATTTCCTCTGGCAGTTGTAGCTGATAGGCTACAGGTCCTATCCTTTTAATAATCTCAAAAGGTCCAACGTACTTGGGGCTTAGCTTTCCCCTTTTGATGAATCTTACTATTCCTTTCTAAGGAGAGGCTTTCAATAACACTTTGTCTCCTACCTGAAATTCCAATTGCTTTCACCTGTTATCAGCATAACTTTTCTGTGGATCACGTGCTGTTTTCAGTCGATCCTTGACTTGAATGATCTTGTCGGTGGTTTCTTGCACTATCCCAGGTCCAGATAGTTGCTTTTCTCCAATTTCTGCCCAACAAACTGGGGTTCGGCACTTTCGTCCATAAAGTGCTTCTAAGGGTGCAACATTGATATTTGTGTGATAACTGTTATTATAAGAAAATTCTATTAATGGTAAGTGATCGTCCCAATTAACTCTGAAATCAATTACACAAGCTCTAAGCATATCCTCCATTGTCTGAATTGTCATTTCGCTTTGTCCGTCCGTTTAAGGATGATAAACTGTGCTTAGATTCAACTTAATTCCCATGGCTTTTTGGAAACTTGTCCAAAAATGAGAGGTAAAGCAGCTATCTCTATCAGAAACAATTGATAAAGGAATTCCATGTAATGAAACTATTTCATTCACATATAATTTAGCTAACTGTTCCATACTGAAGGTTTCCTTCATTGGTAGGAAATGAGCTGACTTAGTTAGCCTGTCAACAATCACCCAGATTGTATCATTACCTTTTCTTGTTTTGGGTAATTTGGTAACGAAATCCATTGTTATCCATTCCCATTTCCAAATTGGCATTTCTAACTGCTGCAATAAACCTGAGGGTTTCTGATGTTCGGCTTTGACTTGGGAACAGGTTAAACACTTAGAAACATAAGATGCTATATCTTTCTTCATTCCTATCCACCAGAAATTCTTTCTTAAGTTATCTTATCACTTCCAGGATGCATCGTATACTTAGATTTATGGGCTTCTTCTAGTATACGGTGGCGTAAGTTTCCTAATTTAGATATCCACATTCTTTTCTTATGGAATCTCCAAATTCCCTCTGTTCCTTGTTCTACTTCCTTAATCATTCCTTTCAATTTTTCAGTATCATCCTTGATTACTGATTCTTGTGTTTTTCTAATCTGCTCATTTAAATCTACTTGCAGATTTAATTTAAGAGAACGTACTCTTTTTGGCTTTTCATGATATTTTCGACTTAAAGCATCAGCCACTACATTTGCCTTTCCTGCATGATACTGGATATTACAATCATAATCACTAAGTATCTCCATCCAGCGTCTTTGCCTCATATTCAACTCCTTTTGCCCAAAAACATACCTTAAACTCTTATGATCGGTAAAAATAGTAAACTTACTACCGTAAAGGTAATGTCTCCAAATTTTCAGAGCAAAAATTATCGCTCCTAATTCTAAATCATGGGTTGAATAATTCTCTTCATGATTCTTAAGTTGTCTAGATGCATAGCCTATAACCTTTTGTCGTTGCATTAACACACATCCATAACCTAACTTAGAAGTGTCACAATAGACTACAAAGTCTTCAGTTCCTTCTAGTAACGCTAGTATGGGTGTGTTGGTTAATCTTTGCTTAAGAATTTTAAATGCTTCTTCTTGTTTTGGTCCCCATACAAACCTAACAGATTTACAGGTTAACTTAGTTAAAGGAATGACTATTCTAGAAAAATCTCGAATAAATCTTCTATAATAACTGGCCAATCCTAAGAAACTTCTAACCTCGGTTGGTGACTAAGGGGCAATGTTGTAGAAGGCGCTAGGCACTAGTCGGGCGGTGAGGTACCGCCTAGGGATTAATCGGAATGGGATTTTTATATGTATTTTTTCAAAATTATATATATATACCCAATAATATAAAAATAATACTTCAAAATTCACATAAATACTTCAAGTTTCAAATAGTATGGTTCGATTTTGATTTATTTTGACCAATTTTGACCGCCTAGGACTGCCTAGGACCGCCTAGGACCGATTTTGACAGATTAATCCGATTTTTGACCGCCTAGGACCGATTTTCACCGCCTAGGACCGCCTACGACCGACTTTGACCAAAACCGATTAATTCCACCGACTAGCTTAAAATTAATCAGTAGCCAACCGCCTAGCGCCTAGGCGCCGATTAATCGGCCGCCTAGGCCGATTTCTGCAACAGTGCTAAGGGGTTTTCCATTTAGTAATCGCCTCGATCTTGGTGGGATCTACATGAATTTCTTCATGATTGACTAAATGTCCAAGAAACTGTACCTGTTCTAACCAAAATTCACACTTTGAAAACTTAGCATAAAGCTTTTCCTTTCTTAATAAACTTAAAAGTGCGTGCAAATGCTTTGCATGTTCCTCTTTACTCTTAGAATAAATGAGAATATCATCTATAAAAACAATTATGAATTTATCCAAATATGGCTTACATATTCGGTTCATCATGTCCATAAATGCAGTTGGGGCATTGGTTAAACCAAATGGCATGACAGTAAATTCATAATGGCCATACCTTGTTCTAAAAGCGGTCTTAGGAATGTCCTCTTCCTGTACCTTTAATTGATGATATCCTGATTCGTAAATCGATTTTAGAGAAAAATCGAGCTCCTTACAATTGATCAAACAGATCATCGATCCTTGGTAATGGGTACCGATTCTTAATCGTAACCTTGTTCAATTCACGGTAATCAATGCACATATGCATCGATCCGTCTTTCTTCTTGACGAATAAAACCGGCGCTCCCCATGGTGATGAACTTGGTTGTATAAATCCTTTCTCTAATAGTCTGTCCAATTGTTTCTTCAGTTCCTGCATTTCCGCTGGTGCTAAACGATAGGGTGCTTTGGCAATTGGTGTTGTCCCTGGTAGCAGGCGGATTCTGAATTCAACTTCCCTGTCCGGAGGTAGTCCTGGTAATTCTTCTGGAAACTGAGATACTACTGGAATATCTTTTAGTTCTTTTCCTTTAGTGTTAGTGATTATGGAAATCAAATACACTAATGATCCTTTTCTTATATAACTTGTTGTTTTCATCACAGAGATGAATTTTGTGGATCTATATGGCTTATCTCCTTTAATTGTGATATTTTCACCCTTTGGTGAATTTACTTGGATTAACTTTTGATCACATAAAATACTGGCTTTATTGGCTATTAACCAATCCATTCCTAATACAACATCAAATCCTGCCAGATTCATTGGATAAAAGTTTGCAATAAACTTTTGATTTAGAAATTCTATTCTTGCTCCCTGCAAAATTTCAGGAATCCTAACGGTTCCCCATTTGCTGTCTCTACTAGACATTCTTGGGGAGTTTAGTTAATGGTTGATTGAGAAGTTTGCAAAATGAAGTATTAATAAAACTTTGGTTCGCACCAGAGTCAAATAATACTTTAGCAAAAACATCATTAACTAAAAACGTACCGGCTATCACATCCGGGATCATCTTGGCTTCTTCTGCCGTCAGAACAAATGCCCTAGCATTTTTGGTAGTCTTGTTGCCTATGGCTGGAACTAGTTTCAGATAGTTCGACTTGATGTGGCCTTTTTCTCCACAGTTGAAGCACATTCCATTGTTAGGTTTCTTCCTACAATCTTCTTCCTTGTGTCCTGGTATCTTGCAGAAATTGCAGTAGGTAGAGCATTTTCCTGAATGCTTCTTCTTGCAGGCCTTGCAGTATGGCGTAGAGGTAGAACCTACATTTCTCCCACGGTTGGAATTACCGTAGCGAAATTCTTGGATAAGCCTTTGAGCTAGGTTCCTTCTCTGGTCCTCCTCTCGTGTACGCACTAATTCATCTATCAAGGTGTTTGCTAGTTCTACAGCTTCTTCTATAGTTTGAGGTCTAGCTGACTTGACTACATGCCTAATCTCACTGATTAATCCCCAAATATAACGGAAGATTAATACGGGTTCAGGTGATGCAAGGGTTGGCACTATTCTAGCATATTCAAAGAATAATGTAGTGTAACCTTTACTATCCACTCCAGTCATTCTAAGGTTTAAGAACTTATTTGCTATATGTTCCTTTTCATAGGGAGGGCAGAATTTTCTTTCCACCATGTTCTTAAATTCCTCCCACTCCATATTGTAAACCCTGTCATTTCCCCTAGACTGGAGGATAGTGTTCTACCATTCTAAGGCTGAGTTCTTAAATAGATTGGAAGCAAACATTATCTTATCCTCTTCCGCACATTTGCTTATTTTTAAGACAGCCTCAGTCTTTTCTATCCAGCGTAGAGCTGCAACGGCCCCTTCATTGCCCGAGAATTCCATTGGTTTACAAGACCAGAATTCTTTATAAGAACAACCATAAGACATGGTTCTTCTTCTTTTGGGAATGGGCACTTGAAGTATGGGTCCATTGTTTACGCTGTGTTTAGGTTTAGTGGGTCGTTTACTGCTATGCTTACTTTTATTTCCCGCTTCCTTAACCGTTTTACTAATTGTTGGTACACTGATGTCTGTTAACTTCGTCTTTATAGAGTCTTGTGTCTAGATAGGATAAACCAGTGCTCAGCAGGTTAAAACTAGGGTTTGTGTGTTTTAGGGTAATTTCGCTTGAAATGGTACTGACCATTTCAAGCGAAATTAACAAGCATTTCAAACGAAATTAAACTTGTTAATTTCGCTTGAAATGGTCATGGTCACTTTCAAGCGGAATCACTCCATCTATATATAGCTGAGTAGAGGTGTCATTTGAAACGGAATTAGAACAGTGTTTTCAGAGCCGAGGTGCTGCCGGATTATTATTTGAATTGTAAAAGCTCAGGAAATCAATAAGAGAAGATAATTAGAAAGTATCAAGCTGTGTTACATCAATTTCATTGATTCCGCCTTTGATTTTGATGTTGAACTCTTCAGATTGACTCATTAGGGTCACACGATGATCCAACAAGTGGTATCAGAGCTCAGGACGAGGAGTTCATACCAATTCAGCTTGATTTCATCGGATTCTATCACTTCTACTCCTTCTTTTCTGATTTGAACAAAATTTAACGGTCAAAATGGCTTGATTTTCACATATTGTAAACGAAACATAGGTTTAACTAATCCTTGAAAGAATTGGACCTTAATTCGACTTAAATCTGATAAAAATTGCTAATTCCGCTTGAAAAACTGTTCGGACAAAATGACATCATCCTAATTTCGCTTGAAAGTGCACATGTGATTTCAAACAGAATTATCTTTTGTGACTAATTTCGTTTGAAAAGTATTGATATTTCAAACGGAATCACTAATTTCGCTTGAGAGTGTTGTTGAGTTCTCACGGAATCACTAATTCCGTTTGAAAGTGACCTTATTCCGTTTGAAAGTCACTGATTCCGTTTGA
The DNA here is from genome assembly GCA_030545235.1 of Helianthus tuberosus. Lineage (NCBI taxonomy): Eukaryota > Viridiplantae > Streptophyta > Magnoliopsida > Asterales > Asteraceae > Helianthus > Helianthus tuberosus. The sequence goes on along the minus strand of JARYGA010011599.1, from coordinate 63,046 downwards.
GTGGCTATTCCATGTGAAAAGCTGATTTTGCTTGAAGTAATTCCGCTTGAAACTGTTGTTTTTAAAATCCAAAATTTTTCTAAGTGTTTGTTGATTATCTCAGGAACTTGAAAGATGGATGATTTTATGAATCCTTTCAGTGACATGTTTGCTTTCGCGGGAAACACCGGAGATGATAATTCAAACAATACAAATGAAAACACTCCAAGTGCGAAGAAAACTTTGTCCGATGCTTTAAGTGTGGAAAGTGCATATGGTACATATAACAAACCTCCAAAGTTGATGGTGATTGAAGAATACAATAGGTGGGTCAAAAGATTTGAAGAATGGCTAAAAGCGTTTGCATACCCAAGCTGGAAAAGTTTAAAGAATGGCTTCAATAATGGAAGACCAGATTGTGAAAATTTGACAGAAACTGAAGATATAGAGAATTTTGTTGCTGAACAAAAGTGCATTGCATTGCTTCATCAGTCTGTGAGAGATGACATAATATCTTTGATTGAGTACAAAAATGCTCAAGATCTTTGGGAAAAATTGAGAGTGAAATGTGTGGGTAGTGCTGAGATAGTAAAAAACAAAAAGAAACTGTTAAGAAAAGAGTTTGATTTATTTGGCTGTTTGAAAAACGAATCTGTTTCTAAGATGATTGAAAGATTCGGGCATTTGAAGTTGGAGCTGGCAAGACACGGGGTTGTATATTCTCGAGAAGAATTAGTTGACAAATTGTTTGACTCGCTGCCGGATGAGATGGATTGGTAATACTTTGCTTTGATGTTGAAAAATACGATAAAATCGGAGGAACTGACGGTTGATCTGTTGATTGAAAGACTAGAGAGTCATGACCTGGAGATCAAGAAATCAAACAAAGTTAATCATTCCTCATATCAGCAGAATGTGGAGCTGTACTATCCAAAAAGTATGATTCCCAAGAATGTGTCTCCTAAGACAACTTTCTCTGCTGAAAATTCTAACACATCAAGTAAAGAGAGTTCAAGCAGTGGTTTTCATAGTGGTTCTTCGTCAACTTCAAGCCAATCAGCCTCAAAGAACTTGTTTCAATGCAACATTGCTGTGGATTTAAAGAATGCTCAAAATTTCAGTGAAGAATCCGCAAAACAGCAGATGGTGTTCTTAGCCTCTGTGCTAGAGTCATATGAGAGTCTTGTGGTAGGCAAGATTGGAAACACTAACCTCACCAAGGAGGACTACGATCAGATCAACCCGGAAGAGATGGATTTGTTCGACATCAGGTGGTGTATGGCTAGTGCAGTCCGACGAGCACAACGGTTCATGGAGATTACTGGTAGACATTCTATCGGAGGGCCGTCCACAAAACTTGGCTTTGACAAATCAAAAGTCACATGCTTCAGGTGTAAACAAAAAGAACATTTCAAAAGAGAATGTCGTAACGCACCAGCTGATGATACTGCAAATCCATTTCGTGAAGATTACTACAAATGAGCGATCTATCATCAGAACAAATCAGAACCGCCCAGAATGAAGCAGCTTGAGGATACCCCCAAAGAAAAATCCAGAGCTCTTGCTGTTTTTCATGATGATGAAGGTTATGATTGGAGTGATGTTTTGCCTGAGGAAGCTGCAGTTGGATATGCATTTGTGGCAAAGATTGTTCCTTTTAAAGACAACAGATCAGAAAAAGAAAAATTTGTCAACAGAAGGATGAAAGCACAAACCAGGATGAGTACAATCTATAACACATACAAAGAAGCTAAAAGAGCAAAAAGATGGGATGCCGACAGAGAATGTTACCTTGATCCACAAGGAAACATTGCGGTTGATCCAGATTCCATTAGTATTGATGCTCTCATCCAGCAATTTGCTGAAGAAGAATCCAGACAGAGAGAATGGTGGGGAGGTGGAGAAGAGAAAGTAGAAGGAAAAAGAAAAAGAGAACGAAAAAGAGTCGCAGACAAAGAAGATTGATGATGGGATCATTGATACATCACAAGAATTTACTGCTGAAAACTTGAAGAAGATGGCTGACAAAGTTTTTGCTTCAAAAGAACTAGAGGTAGTTTCTGGTTCTGGAACTGAGTCCAAAAACAAGGTCAGTTCAAATGATATACATGAGTCAGGTAAGAAAGTTAAATCTGAGAACGACTGCAAAAATTGCATGAAAGAGTGCAAAGTTTGTAGTACATATACTTACCTCAGTGGTAAGAAAGTTGAAGAACTGACTGGTAGAGTCTGAACTGTTGAAGATCAGATCTTAAACCGTGATAAATTTTTGAAAGCTTCGAACGACAGATTAAAAGAATTAACTGATAAAATTGAAAATGATAAAAATGACATAGAAAGAATAAGGAAAGAAAACGAAAAGTTGATTCTTGAAAATCGTCACATTTTAGAAAATTTTGAGAAGCTAAAACGAACAGTTAAAGATTCTGATGAAAGAAATGGTAAAACAACCAAAGAAAATCTTCAACTATCAGGAGTTCTTATAGTGAAATAGGAGTTAATCAACCAGCAACCGGATGAAATTGCTAAGTTGAAGCTTCAGTTTCAAGAAGCTAAAATTGAAAATGAACGCATCCAGTTGAAATTAACCAGTTACAACTCCGCAAGCTTTGTTTTACAACATATCGTCCCTAAACCAATTAGGAAGAACAAAGCAGGCGAAGATGTTTACTCGGATGGAACTGGGGTTGGATTTCATCAGGTTCCACCACCGGTTCTAAACAATTTTTCCAAGAAAAAATCCGGGTTGGTTAATGATGAAGAAGAAAATGAGGTTAAGCTTCCTGACACGATTGATATCACATTTACCACATCATCTGATGAAGATAGTGTCCAATCTGAAATTGTTAAAAGTATGGCTGAAAATGTTTTAAAATCTGAAAATGACACTACTGAGGATGATGAATGCTTTTTGGATAAATACATTCCAAAATCAAAATCCAAAGACAACTTAAGTGATGAACCTAGTCTTGTGATGTACAAGATGGCGGGATCTGATAAGTTGTATTCGGAGTGTGATTTTCCGTTGGAGAATGTTAATGTGAACAAATTGAAAAACGTGTTTAAATTGGTTGAAATTGATCTGTCTGAGATAGAAGGTTTGAAACAGACAAAGAGGCAAATGAATTTTGAAAAAGATAAAGCTTACTACAAGAAACCAGTTGTTCCACCACGTTTTTATAACAAAAATCAAAACAGATGGTCGGGTGGATATCAGGGTGGTAAGAATGATCAAAGAAGGAATTTTCAAAACAATAAATTTGTTGAGAAAAAGGTGTTTGTTTCGAGTTCAAGTTCACTTTCTGATGAAGAATCTAAAATTTTTCCAAAAACAAATGAAGAATTCTTTGAAAAGAAAGCTTCACAATCTCAGACCGAAGGCACAAGTCGGGTAGTTGATACTCGTACATGCTTTAAGTGCAACAAAGTTGGACATATTGCACGAAAGTGCACCAACTTAAAGCCTAAGTCTGAAGTTGTTGAGAGTCAGAAAAAGAAAGCTGATGCAAAAGGCAAAGCTCCGATGGTTGTTGAGAAGAAAGTTTTGAAAAATGAAAACACCAAAATCAAAACTGAACCTGTAAAGAATGTGGTAACTAAAACTGATAAGTTTTACAAACGGGTTGCTTCGCCTCAACAAGCATGGAAGCCAAAATCAGTTGAAAAGAAGTCAAGTTCTCCAAAACTAAAGGTTTCTGAGACAGAAAAACAATCGTCTTCTACCGCTCCGATAAAGATGAATGTTCCTTTGGATCACTATGAGAAACTGGAGAAACAAAAGTCTACTACTTCTGAAAAGAAGTATGTTCCAAAGAAAGACCAATCATCTGGTCAACCTTCTCAAAATGATTTCTTTTTATACAAAAAGGTTGAGATTGGGTCTGAGGAGAGCTTAAAGATGAATGATAAGAATTTTCCTCCACTTTACACTGCTAAAACTCACATCAAAGTCAAGCTACCTGAGTCAAAAGAGGCTTGGGTGGCATCAACTTCTAACTAAATGTTTGTGATATGAGCAGGAGCTTCCAAGATCCGTTTCACATTGGATTATGGATAGTGGAGCTTCTCGGCACATGACGGGGAAGAAAACCCTACTGTACGATGTTCGTGGGTTTAATGGAGGTTATGTAGGTTTTGCAGGAAATCAAGGTGGTCGAATAGTTGGTGAAAGAACTCTATCGAATGGAATCGTCACGTTTGAAAGAGTAAACTACATCGCCGAGCTTGAAAACAATCTTCTGAGCATTTCTCAGATTTGTGATCGTATATATACTACGCACTTTACAGACAAAGAATGTTTGATCTTGAAACCAAGATTTGTTGTTCCCTAAGAATGGGTTATCATGAGAGCGCCCAGAGTCATTGATCTGTACGTGTTGGACATGAGTGTAGCAACTACTACCACGGGTCAGGCTCATTGTTTTATGTCAAGAGCAACGGAGAAAGAATCACAGTTATGGCATCGAAAGATGGGTCATATTCACTTGAGAAAAATGAATCACTTGGTGCATAATGACTTAGTAATTGGTGTTCATGTGAAAGGTTTTCATCTTGAGGGGGAGTGCATTAGTTGTGTCAAAGGCAAGCAAAAGAAGAAATCTCACCCTGGGAAGAAAGAAAACTCAATTTTGAAACCTTTAGAGAGACTCCATATGGATCTGTTTGGTCCAGTGAACGTCAAAAGCATAACTGGGAATCTCTATTGTCTAGTAGTTACAGACGACTATTCAAGATTTTCATGGGTATTATTTTTGAAGTCAAAAGATGAGACGTTTGATCGTTTGATGGCGCTTTTCAAAAAGATAGAAAACTTGTACCAAACCCGCATCAGAAGATTACGTAGTGACAATGGTACTGAGTTCAAGAATTTCAAAATGCAAGAATATTGTGATGAAAGAGGTATATTGCATGAATTTAGCGCGCCTTACACTCCGCAGCAGAATGGAGTAGCTGAAAGAAAGAACAGGACGCTAATTGAAACGGCCAGGACGATGCTTGCTGATTCTAAACTTCCTGTTAATTTCTGGGCAGAAGCAGTGTCAGCCGCATGCTATACGCTCAACCGGGTTCTCACAGTGAAGAAATTCAACAAGACATATTTCGAGCTGATCAATAACCGCAAACCGAACCTGAAATATTTAGAACCGTTTGGGTCTCCCTGCACTGTTCTAGAGCCTTTTGGTAAATTTGGTGCAAAGAGCATTGAAGGAATATTTGTGGGATACTCAAGTCCTTTGAAACGAGTCTTTGTTCTGAGCTTAAAGCGGATTATTGAGGCACATAATGTTGAATGTCAAGGCTACACAATGCCACCGCAAAATCCCGGCGATTCATGGCGTTTTCACTATGACACTTTGTGGAATTCGTTTGACATGGAAGAGGAAGAAGAAGAAGATTTCTTTGATGAGTTAGATATTCTGAGAGAGTATGAGTCATCGCAGGAAAGGTTCCCAGCTGAGTATTCTAGGCATCAAAATCGAGCTTCTAATGACGATGAAGCTGGTCCAAGCAATACTGGAGAACATGATGATATTCAACAAGATGAAGTTGCTCATGATAATCAAACGGCAGTCAATGATAATCAAGAATCTGATAATATGCCTATATTTGATCATGGTGATTCAGATTCTGAGGGGGAGCAGATCCAGATTTCAAGTCAAACTATTCCAGTCAGTGAACAAGGTGCAAATCAGAATGTTACAAATTTGGAAGGCGAGGTAGATGTTCCAGGCGAGGTGATGCCGAGAACTCTTTCGTACCATCCAGAAGAGTTGATTATTGGAGAATTGCAATCAGGCGTTCGCACTAGATGACAAATTGACCAAGGGCTTACTTGTTTTTATTCTACAGTAGCTCCTTTACAAACTGGGTTTTCACTTAGTTGTTTTATCTCGCAGATTGAACCGAGGACTTATAAGGAGGCGCTTACTGAAGATTATTGGGTCAATGCTATGCAAGAAGAGTTGAGTCAATTTGAGAAGTTAGGAGTGTGGAAATTGGTAGACTTGCCTGATGGTCAAAGGAAGATAAACACCAAGTGGGTGTTCAAGTGCAAGAGAGACGATAGAGGGGTTATTATTCGTAACAAAGCTCGACTCGTAGTACAGGGTTTTAGTCAGCAGGAGGGTATAAATTTCACCGAAGTATATGCTCCAGTTGCTAGACTTGAAGCAATCAGAATCTTCCTAGCATTTGCATCTTGGAAAAATTTCAAAGTTTATCAGCTAGATGTTAAATCGGCGTTTCTTTACGGGAAGGTAAAAGAGGAGGTATATGTCGGACAGCCACCGGGTTTCACCGATCCAATCCACAAAGACAAGGTTTATTTGCTGGATAAAGCACTGCATGGTTTACACCAGGCCCCGAGAGCTTGGTACGAGACATTGTCTCAATACCTGCTAGCCAATAGCTTCATCCGTGGAAAAGTGGATGCCACTCTCTTCACCAAAGAAGTCGACGGACATCTTCTGATAGTTCAGATATACGTGGACGACATCATATTTGGGTCTACAACTGAAAATCTGTGCAAAGATTTTGAACGAGTTATGAAGCAGAAATTTGAAATGTCATCGATGAGTGAGATGAAATTCTTCTTGGGACTCCAGGTTGATCAACTGTCTAAGGGAATTTTCATACATCAGACGAAGTATGTTCATGATATCTTAGAGAAATTTGGGATGTCAAGTTCTACTCCAGCCTCCACCCCATAAGCGACGAGCCATGGGATAAACCCTGATCTCACCGGAAAGAAGGTAGATGAAACGTTATATCGTTCCATGATCGGATCACTGATGTATTTGACAGCTTCAAGACCCGATATTATGTATCCAACCTGCCTCGCAGCACGATTTCAGTCTAACCCAAGAGCTTCGCATATGGTGATTGTGAAACGGATATTACGCTACCTGAAAGGAACTCCATCATTGGGGTTGTGGTATCCAAAAGAAGGCGATTTTACGCTCGAAGGGTATTCCGATTCCGATTTCGGATGCTGCAAAATTAACGCTAAATCAACAACAGTGGGTTGTCAGTTTTTCGGATCACGATTGGTCACCTGGAAATGCAAAAAGCAAACCTCTGTAGCGTTATCCACATGTGAAGCTGAATATGTATCTGCTAGCAGTTGCTGTTCTCAGATCTTGTGGATCCAGCAACAGATGCGCGACTACGGTTTGCAATTTCTTAACACCCCTACCTTTGTTGATAATGAGGCAGCGATAAACATTGCTAAAAATCCTGTTCATCACGCTAAAACTAAACACATTGAAATTCGACATCACTTCATCCGAGATTGTTTCGAGAAGAAGTTGATACGAATTGAGAAAATCCACACTGACGAACAAAAAGCTGATTTACATACCAAAGCGTTTGATAAAACTCGATTTCAATATCTTTTAAAATTGAACGGTATGAAGCTTTTATCGGTGTTGGAGGAGATTCTTGGCGTTGATGAAGGAGACATTGTAGATGATGTTGAGAAGCAATCTGCAACGGTTTGTCGATTTTTTACTTGTTTTGGTATTTAGGGGGAGAGTATAGGGTAATATTTTCAGAAAATACAAAAACAGTAAAAAATTTCAAAAATCCCAAAACATGAGACATTTTCAAAATCCAAAAACAATAGAAAACCAGAAAAGAGCTTGCGTAAAAAGGGAAAATGATAGTACATTGGCTTGACAGTTACAGTATGCTAAAGATATGTAAAGTTTAAAAGTTTTAAACAGTCTCACTGATGATGTGCGGATAGGTTTTTACACATTTAGTAGGTTTGTTCGGGATATAAACCTAAAATCTTTACTTGCTTATTTCGTGGGGAACACTACTTGGATATATAGGTAACCCCTGAAATCTTGTTTGAAAGATCCATCTTTCTGAGATACTAGGTCTTTATACTCAGTGATATCTGGGGTATTATCCTGGGACTTCTGATTTTGCGGAAGCAATGGCCTAGTCCCCGGAGAATACTTTGCCGCTTGCTTGAAATATAGCACCGTCCTCAGCACAAAAATGATGAAACATTAAAATTGCTAATCATTGATGTTGTAAAAAAGATCCTCTAAAGGGGACCCACCAAAAGTCGAAGCCGTCATCTCTCTGCTGAACGGAAGTTTTGACCTGAGCTCTCACGGTCCTTCGCAATTTAACCCTTTACAGATATCATTTGTGGTATACTCACCTGTAAGATTGAATATTGGGATCTGGATACTGGAGTATATTCAAGAGGTGGGACACATAAATGAGTTTAAGTTCTTAATTCACCTAATCCGTATCCTGGACAGATTGAAATCTGTGTGAGAATTTAAGTGGATCAGTATATCGACAATCTAAGTGAATTGGTTAATTCTGAGTATGAAATTAAAGCTTAACGGTACTTGTGACTTGTCGAATAGCTGATATGATTCCCTAACACGCTCACCAAAAATATGTTTGTAAACAGTTTACTTTTATTGCATTTTATTTTTGTTATTCATTTCTAGTTTAGAAACTTTATTCAAAATCCAAAAAGATTTTACATTTCTGCTTTATTTTCTGACAAACCAAAGTGGAAAGCTGGTCTTCATATTCGAATTGAAGCAAATGCAGGAAGTTTCTGAGGTGGAAGATGAGTTTGGAACTTAACATGTTAAACTTGAGAAAATTGAAAAGTTAAAACAAGTTCATTAATTTGAAACTTGTAAATTTCAGAAAATTGTTTGAACAAAGTTGAACAAATTGTTAGTGTGATTTGTCTCAGATCAACCAAGGTCATTAAGTTGGACTTGGTAGATAAATTGAGTAATCAGGGCCATTAATTTGGACCTGGATACTTAAGTGGATTTCTAAATTTTGACAAAACCAACAAATGAAGTTGAATGGTAAGTTTGGATTGAAATTGTTATTGTCATGTATCTTATATTTAGGTAGAGATTGTGCAGGTAACAGGTATGAGTTTATGAACGTAGCTAATCAAATTCACAGCTAACTGATAGAGGGAGTCTGAAGATTTAAAAGTCAGATACAGTTCCTAAATCTACATTCAAGGGGGAGCTTGAAAGTTGTTAAAGATTCAGTTTCTGTGATTCATGCTAGTTGTTGATAGAAGAAGAAAAGAATTGAAGGATGCTTTACAATGTCAAGACAATTTGGAATAGAGAACGATAGATCAAGACTAAAGACTGAAGACTGGATGCTAAAGACTTCATCAACATCCAAGGGGGAGTCTGTTGGTACACTGATTCCTGTTAACTTCGTCTTTATAGAGTCTTGTGTCTAGATAGGATAAACCAGTGCTCAGTAGGTTAAAACTAGGGTTTGTGTGTTTTAGGGTAATTTCGCTTGAAATGGTACTGGCCATTTCAAACGAAATTAAACTTGTTAATTTCGCTTGAAATGGTCATGGTCACTTTCAAGCGGAATCACTCCATCTATATATAGCTGAGTAGAGGTGTCATTTGAAACGGAATTAGAACAGTGTTTTCAGAGCTGAGGTGCTACCGGATTGTTATTTGAATTGTAAAAGCTCAGGAAATCAATAAGAGAAGATAATTAGAAAGTATCAAGCTGTGTTACGTCAATTTCATTGATTCCACCTTTGATTTTGATGGTGAACTCTTTAGATTGACTCATTAGGGTCACACGACGACCCAACACTAATATATGGCATTGCATCTATAATCCTTTGTGCCACTATGTGTTGGATGGCACTGTTATCCACTTGGTTTCCATTATTATCATTGTTAGGGTTATCGTTATTCGGATTATTGTCATTCTGGTTTTCCTGGTTCACTTCGTTGTCCATCTGAATTTTAAACATTTACCATGTATTAATATCACAAGATAATATTTAGCATAACCAATCACACAACACGCATATTGATAAAAAACGTCGATCATTGCGACTTACTCTTTCTTATATAGTATGCATCCATATATATTACAATACAACTGAAATAAAAATTACACTATTAGTAGGCATCCGTAGCTATGATTTTTTTTTTCAAGCATACACACATATTATATATTATTATTATTTTATTATTATTATTACTACCTCCACCATCACTGATATGGGTTCATCCAGAACTCCATATTACGCTCGTCATACTTCCAGACGAGTCGTTCTCCGACGTGCCTCATCCTCTCGCTACTTTCTAAAATCTCCTCACCAAAGGTTCGGAGTTCTTGCACATTTTCTGCACTCATTGGGGGTGCAGGTGCTGGGACATAAGATCTCATCAATGTAGATTCTAGCGAATCTCTCGACTTTGAAATATTCACGAATGGGAAGAAAATGAGTTGATTTGGTCAATCGATCAACGATCACCCAAATACTGTCATGACCAGAAGAAGTACGAGGAAGTTTAGTGATAAAGTCCATGGCAATGCTCTCCCATTTCCAGATAGGAATTTCTGGCTGTTCGAGTAAGCCAGAGGGACGTTGATGTTCAGCTTTGACCTTCGAATAGGTAAGACATTTTGCAACGTAGGAGGCGATATCCCTTTTCATCCCAGGCCACCAATAGGACGTACGCATATCATGGTACATCTTATCAGAACCAGGATGGACAGAGTATTTTGATTTATGTGCCTCGTTCATCAGAAAGTCTCGAAGGTCTTCGCGATTAGGAATCCAGATACGATTGAGATAGTATAGAATACCATCAGATTTGGACACGAGATCATGCTCCATAGCGCCTCGTATCTCTACAGAGAGATTACCTTCATTCCTAGAGGCATATTGGGCTTCACGAATGCGGCATTGAAGATCGTTAACGAGTTGGAGACAACAGACACTCTTCACATGAGTTTTACGACTAAGAGCGTCGGCTACTACATTCGCTTTACCTGGGTGGTATTTGATTTCGCAGTCGTAGTCATTTAACAGTTCCACCCAGCGATGTTGACGTATGTTCAGTTCTTTTTGGTCGAAGATATGTTGAAGGCTCTTATGGTCGGTGAAGACCACACACTTAGTACCATAAAGGTAGTGTCGCCAAATCTTTAATGCAAAAACAACTGCGCCAAGTTCAAGGTCGTGAGTAGTATAGTTCTTTTCATGTATTTTGAGTTGTCTCGACGCATAAGCGATGACCTTGCCTCGTTGCATAAGCACACAACCAAGACCAAGGTTTGAGGCATCGCAATATATGACGAAGTCGTCGTTACCATCAGGAAGCGCGAGAATAGGAGCATTACAAAGCATCTCCTTGAGCGTTTGAAAAGATTCCTCTTGTTCGGGACCCCAAACAAAAGGTTTCTCTTTTTGAGTCAAAGAGGTCAAAGGAACAGCGATCTTCAAAAAGTTAGAGATAAAACGACGATAATAACCAGCAAGACCAAGAAAAGAACGAATTTCAGACGGAGACTTAGGTACAATCCAGTTCTTCACAACTTCGATTTTAGCGGGGTCAACGTGAATACCAAGTTCGTTGACGGTATAACCAAGGAATTGAACCTCTTTTAACCAAAATTCGCACTTGGAGAATTTGGTGTATAGACGTTCAGTACGAAGAAGTTCGAGGATAAGACGCAAGTGTCGCTCATGTTCTTCTTGTGTCTTGGAATAGATAAGAATATCGTCAATGAAAACGATCACGAAGCGGTCCAAGTACGCTTTGCACACGCGATTCATCAAATCCATGAAGACAGCAGGTGCGTTGGTCAAACCAAAGGGCATGAACACGAACTCGTAGTGACCATATCACGTACGAAAAGCGGTTTTAGGTATATCTTCTTCGAGGACTCGAAGTTGATGATACCCATAACGAAGATCGATCTTGGAAAAGTAGGTTGCGCCTTGCAATTGATCGAAGAGATCATCGATGCGTGGAAGAGGGTATCGGTTATTGACAGTAAGCTTGTTGAGCTCACGATAGTCAATACACATTCGGAATGTCCCATCTTTCTTTTTGACGAACAAAACGGGAGCGCCCCAAGGAGAAGTACTAGGGCGTATAAAGCCTTTATCAAGAAGCTCTTGACGTTGACTCGTGAGCTCTTACATCTCAGAGGGTGCTAAACGGTAGGGAGACTCAGCGACAGGCGTAGCACCAGGCACTAAATCAATGCGAAAGTCGACAGAACGAGCAGGAGGCGGACCAAGAAGATCGTCGGGAAACACTTCGGGAAAATCACCTACGACAGGAACGTCGCTTATGCTTGGGCCTTTGTCCTTCTTTTCCACAATGTGGGCAAGAAAAGCGAAAGTACCTTTGCGTAAGCATTTGTTTGCTTGGATACACGACATAAGCTTGAGACCTTGAGAAGGTTTCTCGCCATACACGTGTAGAGAATCACCGTTTGGAAGAGGAAGACGAATAAACTTTTCAAAACAAACAACTTCAGCACGAACTCGCCTAAGCCAGTCCATGCCTACTATGATGTCAAAGCTACCTATTTGCAGAGGTATAAGGTCGATTGAAAACGTATGATCATTGAGATTCAAGGAACAATTGGAAAGAACGGAATCAACAGTGACGGATTTACCATTAGCGACTTCGACAACGAAAGATTTTTGCAACTTAGAGCGCTTACACTTAAGCAATTGCTTAAATTCTAGCGACACAAAACTTTTATCGGCACTAGTATCAAACAGACAAGAAGCATAAACATGGTTCACAAGAAACGTACCAGTGATAATATCGTTTGCGTTCTGAGCCTGAGCGGTAGTGATGACAAAAGCTCGGCCTCTAGCAGGTTGTTGAGCTTGTTGCTGCTGCTGTGGCGGTTGCTGCTGCTGCTGTTGTTGCTGAGGCTGATAACGCTGGGGACAAACATTGGCGAGATGATTGAGATCACCACACTTGAAGCATGCTTGCACAGGAGCAGTTTGAGGTTGAGGGAAGTTTCGACACCGGTTAGCAAAATGACCATACCTCTGACAGTTGGCACATTTGCGGCAGGGTACGTTGGTAGGATGATGAAACAAACAGGTAGTACATTTGGGATGAGATCCAACATAGCCTTGTCTTGGTGGTTCGGTGTTTGCGGGTGCAACGACAGCTAAAGCTTGTAAGGGTTGTGGGTTTGGCGGAGTGACGACCGCACAATTTTGGCTCGAAGCCTTTTGCTTCTTGCCTTTGTTTTTCTTGGATTGGGAGGATGAAGGTTCAACAACGGCAGTGTCGGTTGTGGCTTGGTGTGCATTCTTCGTCGAAACCTTGTCAAAGACTCCCTGAAGGACAAAGTTGTCGTTAAGTTCGGTGGCTATGGTATAGGCTTCCTTTATGGTTTTAGGGTTAGCAGAGGCAAGATGATTGGTCATGGAAGGTGCAACACAACGAATAAACTTGGCTATGGTTTTGGGGACGGAATCGACTTGTCCAGGGCAAAGGATACTCAGCTGTTTGAAGCGCGTAATCGGACCATACATGTCGCTCCCCTTTTGCGTTAGATTCCAAAATTCGTTCTCCAACTTTTGGCGTTCGTGAGGAGGACAGAAGTGGTCTTTCATAAGCTGCTTCAGTTCATCCCAAGGTAACGCATGTGCAACGTCATTTCCCCTCTTGTTGCGTTCGGTGGTCCACCACTCGAGTGCCCTCGAGCGGAAGACTCCAGTTGCGTTCAAGGTTCGCAGCTCATCAGGACAACCACTTTGCAAGAATGTAAGCTCAACTGCGTCAAACCAATTCATCATGGCGGTAGCGCCATCTTCGCCTGTAAACTCCAAAGGTTTACAAGCCATAAATTGCTTGAATTGGAATGTCGGCTTGGGTTTTTCGGCCTTCGAATCGACAGAACAATGCGGTGAATCGGTGTTTGGCTGAATCTTGCTCACAATGTCGGGTATGACCTTAGCCATTTGCTTGGCCATGAATTTCATGCAATCCCTTTATGAACTGGAGTTGGATTTGGCGTTGGAGGTCGAACCCTTCTTTGACTTGGCTTTCTTGGAAGCATCGTTGGACGACATCTAAGGAATTGAAAGAGAAGGAAAAGGATGAGACTTGATCATAAATTCAAAATAAGTTTGCAAGTTTTAAACATGTAAGCATGATGTAACACGTATGGTTGACATTGTTATCATGATTTTAACAAGTATTCAACAAGTATAAACACGTATGAATGCATGAAAAGAGTATAAATTTAGTTTGTTCACGAGAATTATTATTGTTTTTGATTGCGCTAGACGTGCGAATTGTGTAACGGTTTTGAAATGAACGAGGTAACATGTCACACCCCGACCACGTGGAACAACCAAACATGGTGGAAAACGTCGGGGAGTGTTGTAATAGAATCATTGTTTCATATCACATGGAAATTGAAATATTATTTTATTGATTAAAGTAGTTACAATGTCTTGACAATCAAAGAAACATAACATAAATAACTAGTCTTGCATCTTTTATTGTCGCTAAGGCCCAAGTCCGCCTAAGTGTATCTTGATAAATCCTATGCATCATATCCTGAAACACATGTGAAAATAGGTACGTCAGCATAAAAATGCCTGTGAGATACATAGGTTTTGAAAATAGGATTCATGACTTATTGTTTAAGAAAATGTTTAGTCATGAACCTAGTAATTTGCTTTGTCTTGTAAATCATTTGAAAAAAAACGACAAGATCAGATGATATGTATAAATAAGAGAATAATGTATGGTTAAATTAATAACCATATAAAAATGAGTTTGTATAAGATAATTTGTTTGTAAAACAATGTCTTGTGAAAATTATGTTATTTGAATAAAATGTTATATGTCTCAAATTGAAATGATTCAAATAACGCTACGATATGTAATACCATACAAACACTTATATATAGGAAGTACCAGCGGCGTATCCACCATGCTTGTATCATATTACACACGCCTCGTTACTTAAATCACTTACTTAAACCAAACTAACAATGTAAGATGTCTATGTTTAAACAAATTGCCAAACGTATTGAATAATATGTCAAAATGTTTATGTCAAGATGTAAGTCATGTAATGTATAACCAATGTCAATAATGTTTATGTGTCAAATGGAAATCATGTAATGTGTAACCAAAATGATATGTATGGCTAGTGAAATATATCAACTAAACCATATGCACAAAAACAAAGTATTGAAGTAAAACATGGTTTAAATCAAAGCTATGTTTTGTGGAACAAATGCATGCTATACTGATATAAACATCTATGCGGTATTGTGAGAATGCATACATCCAAGCCTTGAGACTGTGGCGATAAACCCTTAAACAAATTAAAGGTTTATCTAATTTATGTGTATCGAATTCGGTCATTCCTTCCAATCCAAACAAACCCAGGATTTCAGGAACGGGAGTTGTCAATTCCTATGGTACCACTACCTACTAACGAACGGCGTGATCGGTGTTAATGAATGTATATTGATCCATCAAAACAAACCAAATGTCATACAAAAATGTAAGCATGTGATGAAAAAAACTGTACTAAGTATGCAACAAATGGACATACATAGCATGTGAACTGTACTAAATATGCAACAATAGACATACATAGCATGTGACGTGAAACAACTGTACTAAGTATGCAACAATAGACATACATAGCATGTGACGTGAAACAACTGTACTAAGTATGCAACAAATGGACATACATAGCATGTGAACTGTACTAAATATGCAACAATAGACATACATAGCATGTGACGTGAAACAACTGTACTAAGTATGCAACAATAGACATACATAGCATGTGACGTGAAACAACTGTACTAAGTATGCAACAAATGGACATACATAGCATGTGAACTGTACTAAATATGCAACAATAGACATACATAGCATGTGACGTGAAACAACTGTACTAAGTATGCAACAAATGGACATACATAGCATGTGAACTATACTAAATATGCAACAATAGACATACATAGCATGTGACGTGAAACAACTGTACTAAGTATGCAACAATAGACATACATAGCATGTGACGTGAAACAACTGTACTAAGTATGCAACAAATGGACATACATAGCATGTGAACTGTACTAAGTATGCAACAATAGACATACATAGCATGTGACGTGAAACAACTGTACTAAGTATGCAACAATAGACATACATAGCATGTGACGTGAAACAACTGTACTAAATATGCATACAATGGGCATACATAGCATAAAATGTAATGTAAAACAATGTACTATAAGTGTACTATTGAACATAGCATGTGTATGATGTGAAAACAGGAAAGCATGAAAGTAACAAGTAGGCACATGTGTTTCACCCCAAAACATTTGGAAAACAGTAAAAGAGGGGTCTATGTACTCACTTGAGATTGCTTAGTAGTCCTTGAGTAACAACCAAACAATGCAAGAGATCGCGGATATCAAACGGCACCTAATATAGGTAACTATGTTAATAAACCGGACCTAGATCGGAGGATCGGATAGAATGAGGGTTCGTAAACCAAACGAGTATAGAGACTCGTGTAATATGGTTTAACAAAGCCTACATACTAAATGAAACCTAACATAAGTGCTTACGACCCATTACGACCCGTTTAGGTAGCTTATGCTACTTTAACGCGTCGTTCGCGTGAAACGCGTTCGGACCACCTAACTAGTCATATGACAAGTACAATATGCCTTAACATGTTTAATATTGTTGATAAATCAGTTAAGTGACGAAAGTTTAGGTTACGTATGCTTAATTACCAATTACACATGAAAAGGGTATTTTGGTAATTTACCTAAGGCATATAAACTACCTATCATACAACTACTTAACGAAGCGACCATAAGGTATAACCTCGGAAGGTTATTCCCTATATACTATGGTCTCCTAATATGTTTGGTCGGATCTTAATGATCGACCAAATGCGTCGGGTTCGAAGGTATAAGCGATTTATTAGATCGCTTACCCTTACGACCCTAGACAAGCACAAAACTAAAAGTGACGAGCTAAGCATGTTGAAACATTCTTAACTAAGTTAGAAAACAAGTTTGGTATCAAAACAAACGGTTTTGATACCTAAGAGTAGTTTGATTACAAAATACGCAAGAATACGTATTCTGGCCGAAACTACGGCTCGTCACTGAGCCTAGATAACGTGGTAATCAGTAGGTATAGTCACTAGGGACTATGACCATCGTGATTACGCTCACGTTATGAAGTTCAAACGAACTTCGCATTGACCATAAACTGGTCAATGCAGAAAGTCAAACAAAGTTTGACTTTCGGACTCGAAAAGCAATAAAAGAACGAAGGAATATTTACAAAGGGTCCAAGAACGGAAGTTTTGAATCCGAATACTCTCAGGTATGAAGTGTTAACACAACAACTTAGAGAGCAAATTCAGATTCAAAGGTGTGGGTTTTTGATCAAGACATGGGGGGGTATTTATAGGATTCGTAGAGCCGTTAAGATCGTTCCTCGTTAACCGTGCTTCAATCTCAACCCTCCACCTCAAAACCTTGGTTTTAGAAAACCATTTGAGCCCATGGTATTGCCCAAAACCGTGTGCGAAAGTGGAACGGACCAGATTCTATGTTTCTGCAAGTTTCTGCCCAGATGAGGTGCTGGCGTAGCTCCACTGGTAAGGCATAAGGTGCTCGCGCTACGCTAGCATGTGCCAGATTCAGAAAAGTTTCAAAAATGGCAGAAATGGTCCCTGCAGCCCGTTTAAGCTATTTTCGATGCGTTTGAACCCCGTTAACCTCATTTCAAGGCTCTAAAATGAAGTTAAAGTATAGGGAACTTAAAATGTGCTCAAAAATATCTCGGATTTCGGTTCGTTTGGTCGTACGATCGCGATGTTCGGTTAATTACGACGGAATGCGCATAAGCGCGAAAAACGATCCAAATGACGCGACGAATGCATTTTTCTCAAGCCAAACACTAAAATAAAATATTTTAGTGCTTACATAAATTTATGGATGTCCGGATGTATTCAGAACGTAAGTTATGCGCGAAAGTGCAAACTTGTGCACTTTTTGACGCTTTTAGTCCCTGAATGACCCAAAAGTTTATTTTAGCACACCGAACCCCTCAAAGCCTATTTCTAAGCTATGTGAAGGATATTTATGGTATGTTTAACTTATGCTCATGTTCCGGAATGTCTGTTACAGTTCAAATTGGCATACTTTCGCAGTTTGTCAAGTTTAGTCCCTGTAGGCGAATTAACTTGATTTCGGCATACCAAACCATCCAAAACTTATTTCTAAGTTATGTAAAGGTTATTTAAGGTATGTTAAGCCTATGTCACTATTCCATAGTGTTTGTTGCATTAAACTGGTTATATTTACGCATCAGTGCGCGTATAACCTTCCAGAAAGCGATTTAGAGCTTGAAATTTAACAAGAGTTGATAGGTGCAAAAGATACACATATTTACACAGATCCCAAGTATGGGATACAATATTTCATTGGTTTGGTATTTGTTTGATGGTCGCAGTGACCCAGGTGTCACATAACAAGTATAAAAAATCACATGTAAATTGAATCACATAAAAGAGAGGCTCATAAAACATAGGATTGTTTTGGGTAGAGAAACATCAACTATTCCAAAGTGAATCGAAAGTCCTTTCAAATTAGAGAACGTGCTTTGGCCTATAGGTAAGATACTCTCGTCGAGAAGCGATTAATGTGACACTTGTGCTCCGTAAACACACACAATGTAGGACACTATCTTTTATCAAAGAAACAATTTGTTTTGGTCTCAAAAATTTATTTATTTTGGTTTTACAATTTCACATTTTGATTCTAGTTCATTTTCAAGCTTTAAATCACTTTCTGGAAAGTTAAACGCGAACTGATGCGTAAACGTAATCAGTTTAATGCGGCAAACACTCCGTAATAGTGACATAGGCTTAACATACCTTAAATAACTTTTATATAACTTATAAATAAGTTTTGAAAGCTTTGGTGTGTCAAAAACAAGTTTATTCACACTCAGGGACTATTTGCGTCAAACTGCGAAAGTCTACTGATTCACATAGTATCGCACATTCCGGAACTTAATCATATGTTAAATATGCCCTAAATATCCTTTACAGAGCTTAGAAATAGGCTTTGAGGTGTTTGGTGCGCAAAAATAAACTTTCTTGATTAATAGGGACTAAAGGCGTCAAAAAGTGCTTAAGTTTGCATTTTCGCGCATATCTTACGTTCTGAATATATCCGGACTTCCAAAAGTTTATGTAATCATTAAAATATTTTATTTTAGTTATTGGCATGATAAAATTCCATTCGTCGCTTAATTTGGATCGTTTTTGCGTTCGTTACGACTTCCATCGTAATTAACCGAATAACGCAACCGTAACCGACATCCGAGATATTTTTGAGCATATTTTAAGTTCCCTATACTTTAACTTCATTTTAGATCTTTGAAATGGGGTTAACGGGGCTTAAAAGTGCCAAAAATCAAGTTTTACAAGTGCAGGGACCATTTTTTGAAATTTCTGGCAGATACATTGAACTTGGTACATTTTTGAGGTTTTGATGGTTTTAACCCAAGGTTTTCCACTCTATGGGCTGGAATTTGATGGTTTTAAGTATTCCCATGGTTTTGAAAACCATGTGCCCACTTGTAAGGTCAAGATCAAAGCACGAATTGCGAGAAACGATCCTAACGGTTCTCTGAAATCTATATATACCCCTTCCATTTCATTTGCAAACTCACCTTTGATCTGATTTTGTTCTCTAAGTTGAAGTTATACACTTCATACCTGAGAATAATTAGATCAAACCTCCATTTCTTGGACCCGTTGTAAGTATTCTTTCGTTCTTTTATGCGTTTTTAAGCGTAAAAGTCAAACAATGTTTGACTTTCTGCTTTGACCAGTCTATGGTCAACACGAAGTTCGTTTGAACTTCATAACATGAGCGTAATCACGATGGTTATAGTCTCTTGTGACTATACCTACTGATTACCACGTTATTTAGGCGTAGTGACGAGTAATAGTTTTGGTCAAAATACGTATTCTTGCGTATTTTGCAACCAAACTATTCTTGGGTATCAAGACCCTTTGTCTTGATATCAAACTTGTTTTCAAACTTCATTAAACATGTTTTAACATGTTTAACTATTCACTTTTAGATTAGTGCTTATATAGGGTCGTAAGATAAGCGGTCTAAACAACCACTTAGACTTTCGAACCCGACCCGTTTGGTCAATCAGTAGGATTCGACCAAACATATTTTGTGACCATAGTTGTATAGGGAATAACCTTCTAAGGTTATACCTTATGGTCACTTCGATTAAATAGTTGTATGATAGGTAGTTTATATGCCTTAGGTAAATGACCAAAATGCCCTTTTTGCGCATAAATTAATTTAAGCATATGTAACACATGTTTTGACATCTAAACTGATTATATAACATAATTAGATATGTTAAGGCATATAATACTTGTCATAGGACTAGTTAGGCGTCTCGAACGCGCTTTTGCGTGAACGACGCGTTAAAGTGGCGTAAGCTACCTTAACGGGTCGTAAAGGGTCGTAAGCACTTAGGATAGGTTCCAATTTAGAATGTAGGCTTTTGTTAAACCATATCACATGAGTTCCAATGCTCGATTGGTTTACAAGACCTCATTCTATCCAATCTTCCGATTTAGGTGTCGATTTGCTAACATAGTATCTGTTACCCTAGGAGCCGCTTCAACACTTGAACTCTTGGTCTTTTGAGCTTTGTTATACCCTTTGAACCGGGACTATACGCAACCCCAGGTGAGTACATAGTTCCTCTCTTTTACCGTTTTCAAATGTTTTGGGGTGCTTCCTATGTGTAATCGATTTGTTTTCAAAATGTATGGCATATGTGTGTTCACTAAGTGCTTTTATGTGTATTATTCCGATTATGCAAATGTAATGTTTTATCCTTAAGTGATCTACCTATCTTCATATCTAGATTCATATAGGATATTTGAAGTACAGTCTTAGATCTTCCTATCTTCAGAGTAAGGTTTTTAAGAAGTACTTTACAACTCGATGGTTGATTTTTTTGTAGTTTGTTGGTGATTTAGATAACGAAACTAGATAATACAATAAGCACATGGTGGATACGCCGCTGGTACTTCCTATATATAAGTGTGCTTATTGTATTACCTTTCGTGGCGTTATCCCGAATCACCATTAGGATTTAGGATTGTTTCGATTCAATGTGACAGAACCCAAAATCCTTATAGCATCTATCTATCTTCATAGGTTGATTCTTGTAGGATGTTTAGAGTACTGATATTGGAGTCCCTGTTTGGATTCATTGTGTACTTTAATGCGTGTTAGGTTAGACGATGTTACGAGAACCCGATCCCTGTAGTATCTATCTATCTTCATAGTTAGACATATGTGGGATGTTTAGAGTACTGATATTGGAGTCCCTGTTTGGATTCATTGTGTACTTTAATGCGTATTAGGTTAGACGATGTTACCAGAACCCAATCCCTGTAGTATCTATCTATCTTCATAGTTAGACATATGTGGGATGTTTAGAGTACTGATATTGGAGTCCCTGTTTGGATTCATTGTGTACTTTAATGCGTGTTTACGAGGTGGAACAAGTTGACGATTATGTGTTTATGTGGTAGTTGTGATTTAGATAACGAAACGGGTGTAATAAAATAAGAACATGGTGGATACGCTGTTGGTACTTCCTATATATAAGTGTTCTTATTTTATTATTCTTGTAGCGTTATCTGGATCACTTTAGGATTTTGTGTACAATTGTTTCAATGTTTGATTATCAAAATCTTTGTAGAATATCCCATACTTTTATATGTTAGATTCTTAGAAAGATATCTGATGTATTATCATGACTCATTAATTTGATTTATATAATACTTATATAAGTTTTTATTTATTTCAAAACAGTTATTATTAATCCTTGACTGGATTCCTAATAACATATTAACAAGTTTTTACGATGGTTTAATCAAGATTTCAATGTAAGGCATAAAATGACTTAGTAAATATCATATTGCCATATACAAACCTATTTTGTCACGAGTTTTCACAATTAAGATAAATACCAAATGTTTTGCCATTTATTTGGCTAATAAAACCTATGTATTCGCCGGCATTTTTATGCTGACTGTTTTCGCATATGTTTCAGGTTTTCGACTGTTCAAGCATGCAATGCATAGGACTGCATACGGGCCTTAGACTTCTAAAACAAAAGAACAATTACATGTATTCTTTCTTTGTAAAACGATGTTAATGATATTGAAACAATTTAGTACCAGTAGTTGTGAGCAATTTGTAACGTGACTCCCCGATATTTCCGCCGCGTGTTGTTATATTACGCGATTGGGGTGTTACAATTAATGGTATATTACCCTTCCAGTTACTACACGTCTCTAATCGATTGAAACAATCAAAACTTTGGCGAGAACGAAAATCGAGGAATGGGACTCAATCGACAAGGTGCGGGTTTCACCCCTAACTTGACGATTACTCGTTGGGTCAAAATATTATTTCAACACTTTGACAAGGGTCCACTAGAGTTTGAATTGGAAATTTACCATTTAGATGTGGATTTCACTCCTAGCTAAATGGCGAAATTTCGTGCAAAAATAAGAATAAGCGGAATGAGAGTCGTTCACCAAATTGTGGGTTTCACGCCTATTTTGGTAAACTCGTCTCTTTTGTATAAAGAGTGTCTTCAAGTCTTCGAGTGTATTGTTTAAAATGTCTTAGGAAAGACATTATGTAAGTATTAAGACCAAAAGAAGAGAAAGGAGCAAAGAAGGAAGCATGTCATTTTAAGCATGAAAGAAGAATGGTCAAATATATGGTTCCTACTATAGACTAGGTCGAACATGGCAATTCTACCTAATTCCCTATAGTTATGGCTCTGATACCAATCTGTGACACCCCAACCAATGGCGGAATCATCGGAGTGGGACTAGTTCGAGATTGTAAGAGACTTCATAACACTATTTGTGACAATATTTAATTCAACCGATTTCATTTCATAAATAAATTGTCAAAACATTACAAAAATTTCAAATAACGACATTGTTCAACATAACATAACAAAATTGATACAACACTTTAAACCTAAACGTCTAAGTGAGTATCTAGGCATCATTGCTAATCCATTTCATAGCATCATCAATCCTCAACCTGTAACAAGTTTAAAATACAATTCGATGCAAAAGTAAAGGCGAGTATACAAGTTTAAGAATAAGTATAAGTATAAAAGTTTAAAAATGAATCCACATGGCAACTTAGTTTATACAAGATCAACCTAACATGGCATGCAATATTTCTAGTCAACCCTCTGTTTACGCAAAATTATATAATTCAACATGACCACTAGTCAACGGGCGGTGCGTTACTCCTATAGCGCTATACATGTCAAATGGAGGCTCGTGAAAGCTAATGACTAAAACATATCACATAAGTATGGTCCACGTATAAGCATCAAGTGTCATAACATAGTATTCATGTATAAGGATTGTTTTCGTGCATTGCATAAAGGATAAGTTTAAGTGTAGTTTAATAGGTAAACATGTTACACCCCAAAAGTGATAAACATAAAAAGGGGGTTACGAGTATACACACGGTTTTGCAAGTCTTCAACTTGAATCTGCGAATGAGTTGGTTGATTAGGAGGTTGGAACACCAAGTCCTTCTACACAAAGGAAACATAGGTGTGCGAGTTTGGGAATTCAGAAGATTTAGGGATTTAGAAATTTAAAACATAAGAACATATGTATTCGAAAGTAAACATCCTTTGACACAAAGTACTTGTTCTTGACACTATGGAACCTCAAGGGTTAATGTTTTCATGAGTAGTATACTCATTAGAATCGTAACAAGTCTTATGTCTTGGATGATGTATTCTAATACTTTGACGAATGAACACAAGTCCACCATCAAGAGTTCGAATAGTATATATATGTATAAGTATTATATGTATTATTTAGTCCATTAGTCAACCATGAGGTAGAAGATTCTTCTTCATTTAGGCACCTCTAGTATCATGGAAGTCATGTAGGAGGCAGGAAGAACAAGCTTCCATTTAGGTACCTCTTATAGTTCACCACTACACTTGATATAAAAACATACAAGGAGGGTCATGAACTAATACCAATACAAGAATAAGAAACATCTACACTATGAGAAATCATCAAGGAATGTGGGGATTTTATGTTGGACAACCCAAGTTAGTCCACAATCACACCTTTATAAAGCATGAAACTTGAACACCACTTGTGGGTTAAAACCCTAAACAAGACAGAATATATGTGAGGTTTAACCTCTGATTTCGTATGTCTCAGCCCCGTTTTTAAGCTTAACTAACCATAGAAGTGGTTATAAGCATAAGGACGTGGGTTTGAGTGAGTTAGACTCAAGTTTGCACAAGTATAAACAAGGTTTGATTCAAAACAAAACGAATAGTGAACTTTGGAGCCTATTTTCCGAAGTTCCAGGGACTTATTCACTGTGAAATACCCATGGAATCGAAGCTAAGGTCAAGCCAAGCATTCTGGAAAAAGAATGAGCTAAAACGGATGAGAAATGAAGAAGTTATGCTCACTTTAGTGGAACTTGGTACTTCTGTCCGAACTTGCACTTGCAGCTACGTTTTTGAGTGATTGAGAGAGTTGTGAGAGTGTTTGTAAAGTGCAAATGGCTTAGAGTAGTGTGGGTTTATATAGGGAATGAATTAGGGTTGGTTTAGATGTGTAATTAATGCCAAAAACTCGGTTTTAAACTCAAAAACAACCAAATCCCGCTCAAAATCGTGAAGGAGAATGAGGAGTCTGATCTGAGAGGTTTCACGTGGCCCGCGTAGCCCCCAGGGTAAGCTTACGTGGACTGTATAGAGGGTGTGGCTGAACTTTCATTTTATTACACTTAGGCCCCTAGAGTTTGTTATTTAGGCCTTTTTAGGTGTTTTAGGGACTAGTTTGCCATAAAAGCATAGTTTAAGGCCAAATAAAGTATGAGGAACATAATCAAAGTATAATTAAGCGCATGAAGGTTGTATTTAAGTTTCATTTACGGTCCAAACATGTTTTATGCATAAGTTTCACATATTTGCAAGTTTAGCACATAATTTCCAAGAATTACGAATAAGCATCAACTGTTTCATGAAATTGAGTGTATGAGCTTGAATAAAGTATGTACAACATGAATTTAACAAAATACGAGTTTTATTTGTGATCCAGGTCTCGGATTTTACAACGGTTACAAAGAAAGAACGATTACAAGAACACAAGACTTCCAAAAATAGAAATACGAACAAGACTTGCTATAAATGGAAAGTACAAATAAGCAGGGCGTTACATTGGGAACTGGGGCATGGGTTCCTGGTACGGGTATGGATTCTCTAAAATTTCCCTGATGAATTGGTCGTTATCATAATAGGGATCTAGAGGGTCCAAATCTGGGTAGGCTGCTAGGTTTGGCATGGGTTCATCTTTTGGTATTGGGTAGCGCTGCTGGTAATCCCTATGTTCATCTAACCATGGGTCGTAGTCTGGGCCTAAGGGATTGGGTGCTGGAACTCTAGGTATCTCCGCCGGGTCAAAGACTGGTGCTGGGAATTGGTTTTCTGGGTTGTTTTCTATTTCAATTGGCTGTGTGGGAAACAGTGGTAATGGTTGGGGTTCTATGAGTTGCGGCAGGTTAGGTTCGGCAGCTGTGGTTGCTAGGATATGAAAGTTTACTAGACTCCTATTGAGCATATCCTGGGTGTGGGCATCTGTTTCTCTCTTGGCGGCTGCTACAGCATGCTGCTGTTGTAACTTTTTCATTCTTTTCCTACGTTCATGCGCTCCCCTACTGAACCATCCTCTCTTTTTAGGAGGGAATGACTCTTCAGACTGAGCCTTAAACACGAATATCCCATCTTCATTGTCAGCAGAATACCTTGAGAGGGTAGGTTGTGAAGAGGTGCCTTCGCTCCTAGGTGAGCTGGACAACTGACAGTAGGCATCGGAAGGTCCTTGGTCGCTCATACTGTAAACTAACAAGTAGTCAAATAATACACAACAATAAAATACAATTATGCACGTAGTTCCGTAATTAATTTCCTAACATAAAATATTTTGGTGTCAGCAGAACACTTCTGTGGCTGAATCAATGGCTTAGCTCTGATACCACCTTCTGCCGCAACCCCCGTCCCCTATATTACCCGGGAACGGGCGGCCGCGGCCAGTTTTGGTGGTATCGGTATTTATCATTTTGGCTGCGGAATTTACATCAGGATCGTAGTTAGGAAATGTTTATAAGAGTAAAATACCATGCTTTTAATATATTAAACACATGGGAAAATCCCAAGTTTCAAGTACACACATTTTCATAGGGATAAACCCTATTTTATTTAATAAAACATCTCTTTATTTTAGGTAACTTTATAGCCACTTTTTCCAAGCCTTCAGTGCTGTCCAGCTGGATTCTATTTGGCTTTCACATTTTGTTACCTGAAACGCGTTTAAAAACATTTTGTCAGTGGGAAATACTGGTGAGTGAATCTCAGTTTAATCAAGTTAAGTAAAACCATTGTACAGTATTGAGGGCGGTCGCGCAATTACATTTGTTTCCATCTACTTTAATTACCACCCACGGTACTGTCAACCCGACTTGTGGTCATGTTACTACTCACAATGTAGTAACAAATTTTGTATACAAAGCCCCAACATACCGACGATAATTGTAGAATACAAATACTCAATCACTGTTTAATATAATTTAATTTAAGTGAGGTTTTGTAAAAAGAATTTGCAAAAGGAGATTACTCACATTGCTGTCTTAGGGTTTCATTTAAGGATTTCCTGGTGATTATCTATAAATTACACAAATGCACACGCGTTAGTATAATAACCCAATATTTACATTAGTAATACCCTCCCTGAGACAGCATTCCAACGACTACGTCAGGCAGAACCTTGACAGCCGTTACGGAACCCTGAATCAATTGGGCAGCGTATCTAATACGTAACCGGGGTTATGATACTTACAACGAGGCAGAACTTCGTTAATTAGGGGGTATTATTCTTGAGAATAGCTTTAACTATATAGAAATTCGAGAGAGAAAAGAAAGTGTGAGCGACTAGGACTGAAGGCCGATGCCATCAATTTATAGGGCCTAATTCGAGCTTCGTCGCGCCCCGCGTAAGATGAGGCGGGGGTTTACACGGCCCGCGGCCTAGGGTGGGTAGGCCCTAGCTGATCCGGGTCAGCACACTAGGCTTGACACGATTGTGCCACGTGGCGGCTCCCGGTGAGGGCTCGTAGCCGGGCTGTCGCGCCCCGCGTAGACCAAGGGGTGGTCTTACACGGCCCGCCAGAGCCCCTTTATTTTTGCTTTTATTTAATTTTAATAAAAATAAAGGTATTTGGGGTCCGTTTTCGTATTCGGGGTGTATTTTAAGACGTATAGGGATACTTTAAATATTTTTAGGGTGTCGAAAAATTTTTAGGAGGGTTGTTATATGATTGGTTAGGAACAAACCCTAAGTAGAAATTTGAAGTAGAATTGCCTTGATTAGGTGTTTGAGTAGATAATCACACTTAGATAAGTGGGTTTTATTGTTATGATGAAATTGATGATAAGACTATGTTTAGAATCATCATGCATGATAATGTTAAGAAGGTGTTTGATTAAATCATGAATTTGGGTACATGATCATAAATGACAAGAAATGGGTTAAGTATGTTGTGATGAAATCCATGTTTAGGAACAACCCTAGTTAATAATTTGATAAACTAGTGTTGGAAAAAAATAGAAATTCGATAATTACCCATACATATGTTAAATGGGTATTGTAACTAGATGATGAACACATGAATTGTCGATGTTGAAAATAGTGTAAAACCGACCTATGATAGAGTTCGGTAAGAAAAGTAGTATAAAGGTTCATAAGGCATAAAGGTTATGATCTAGAATGACTAACCTATCCACCTTGTGAATATTATATGATAGTTGATGCTTGACAAGCTAGGTGGAGGCTTGGGGAAGAATCGGGTCAAACAGATTGAGTATGTGGAAAAAGAGCATAACCAGATGCAAGGTAAGTAAAGCTTACGCCTTTTATTTTTATTACAAAATGCTTATTTGTAAGTACTGAATATGATTTATGTTAAGTAAATGAAACGTGATGTTCCGGCACGATATAATGCGAGTCGGAACAAGTGAGAATGGTAAGAAACCATAAATTATGGAAAAAGGGTAAAAACGGTAAAATGGTAATCCGGACATGGATTAACGAATAGGTAAAAGGATTTGAAAGGACACCATTTGGCATAAGTCATAACGGGTCAAACAAAACAAGAAACGACTTTAAGTAAGATGAATTCAAAAAGTAAACCGGGATAGGTTAAAGGGGTGAAATGGTGATTTAATACCATCTCATAATGATAATTGGTCATTTCAACTAAACGGGTCAAATGGTATTGTTAACACCATTTGAAAATATTTTTTGATGATCGCTTGTAGAGTTTTGTGTTTCACTGGAATTAACACATGGTTCGCGTTGCTATTAACTAGAAATTAATAGCGAAAGGTATTTAAACGGGTCAATCCTATGACCCGAGCCAGGTACGCCTAAATAATTTTAAAGTTAAATGTGCGATTTTTTGTCAAATAATTAGCTAAAGTCCTCCGTCGTAAAAGGAGGGACTAAAGTTGACTAAAATGCCCTTGAAGGGTAAATTGGGCAACGACCCTTAGAGGTTTTTTAAGAATACGTAACATGATCATGTAAGTGGTAGATAAGCATAAAAGTTTTAGGCATAAGCCTTTTTGGGTCAAATGACTCATAAAGGGTATTTGCCGTAATTTGACATTCCAAAGGTAGAATTCGGATTAAATAATTTGCATCATTAAACCCACCGTAATTATAGTTGTGATGAAAGACAAGTAGATACCTTAGTAAGGAAATAAGGTGCAAGCATTGGATGAAAGAAATGTAGAGGTTTAAAATACCTAAATCCCTTAACGGGTCAAAATAGGTGTATTCGCAAAACAAATAACGGGCATATAAACTTCACGAATAAAGCCCCGGGTATTAGGAAACATACATGTTTATGAAGTTTATATGAAAATCAAAGAAATTGAACAAGTTGGTTGTTTAAAACATGAACGGGTCAATTAAGTCGAAAACGAATATAGAGGCGAGAGTTTAAATTTAAGAATTTAGTTAGTTCGGATATTGGTTTTTAACTCCATATGATGGAGGAGCAAATTACGATCACGTAGGAAGAAACGGGTTGTAAAACGGATAAGAAATAAGAAAGTTATGCACGATTCGGTGAAAAATGGCAAAGCTGGTAGATGCAGTTCCCAGCTAGGAGCATTCTGTTGAAAACGGACCCTCGCGACCTGCGAGAGATAGAAGGGCTTTCGGTCGCGCCCCACCACAGGCTCTGGCGGCCCGCGAAAGATAAGGTTAAGTCTGTCGCAGCCCGCGACAGACTACAGAACTGGCAAATTTTGTCGTTTTGCTTGTTTTGAACTCCGGACTTGTTTAAATTAGTTATTTAACTATCAAAACTAACTTTCGTGTTGGTTTTGATCTTAGGTGAACATCAAGAAAACCCGGATGAAGATCAAGCGGCGTACAAGAACCGAACACACGAGATTAAAAGCTTCCGCACGTTGTGTCACACCCCGATTTCCACGTGTCACCGGTAGGCCCGGTGGGGGAGTATCGTGACGTGGTTGGCAACATAATAGTTAAACAACACAATAATCAATATGCACAGCGGAAGCAAATTTAAAAGTTGTAATACAACCGAATTTAATATTGTAATATCACATGTCACAATATTCGGAAGTTTATCCACAGATGGATCGAAAATAAAATAGCATTAATAGTTCAACAGACTTCAGGCATCTTAAGCTTGCGAGACTTCTAATGATGCTAAGGAGAAATCCCAGCCAATTTCACTTAGTACCTGCATTTAATCTTTTTGGGAAAATACGTCAGTTTACACTGGTAAATACATTCAACTGACTCATTTTGGAAAATGATTGAAAATTGGTTTGGATGCACATGGCATAAACATTTTAATTAACTTGGGAGAATTATTTAATATTATAATCTTGTGAACGAATAACATGTTCCTTGTGCGTTCAGTAGCCCGGATCTTGTCCGGGTTAAAGATCAATAGACACACCACAATATACTTTTGTGCACTGCCGGGTGTACGCCTACACCCCGCACTTAAGTCGTGGCCATTTCGTAAAATGATGCCAAGGATATCCGGGACATGGTCATTAACCCCCCAAATGCTTTAAGTAACAAGACTGTTTAAACGAGCCGATCAAATTAGTCAATTACCCACTCAACGGTGGAGGATTTGATGCTCGATCAAGCGGTATGCTATATACCGTAACCCAAGCCCGTATAGGGAAAATAAGTTAAAAGTATTTACCTGAGCAAACTATAATTCACAATAAGCAAATTGCAAGTAGCTTTTACTGGTCCTCCTAATCTGGAACGAAGGTTTTATAATAACCTATTAGAATCCTAACGGGTCTTTAATTAAGCTTAAGCTTAGACCGGTTAGTTTCAAAGATACGGTTCGTACGCACGATTAAGCGAAGACCGGATAGAATGTGATTTAGACTTGACAACTTCAGAGACTTGCTTAATATGGGTCCTTCATGCACATTCTGGATTTTGAGATAAAACCGATAAGGTTTGACCCATTTCGGCTAATTTATGTAAACTTCTTACATAAATCGAACCGTACGCGTAATAAGCGTGACGGGTATTCATGAGAGCTATAGACAGGTTTCCTAAGTTAATTATGCCTCAAATATGTTGTGACATCAGTAAGATGTCTTTCATTATGCCCGAAACGTATCTAAACACAAACTAGGCCCGTAGGGGTAGTTTGGTCATTTAAAAGTTTATAAAAGAGTTTAAGTGTTTAACTGAGTTACAGGTATGATGTAATCAGCAATTATACTCAATTTACTAAGTTATATCAGCAGGATAAAGTATATATGTGAAATTTATCAATTATAACCAAACTATGCCCCGTAGGGGTATTTTGGTAATTTCACATAAGCCGAAAAGCTCAAAACTGAAGTCTGAGTTAATCAACTTTTGCTTACTGTTAAAATATTTGAATTTTCCTAAAATATCAGTAGGTATCAACCCGGGTATGTTTAATATAGTTTTAATACATACTATGCGTTAAAAACGCTTAATAGGGCAATTAAGAGCCGTTTACGGGTTCGATACATAAAGCTGATATTTTTATACTTCCCGAAGGCTTAAAATAATTTATTTATCATAACTAATCAGTAGCAAAAGGTTTGGAGTCGTTTAGATATGTAAAACTCATTTTATGGCCCGTAAGGGCAAAACCGACAAGTACCGGATTAAGCCTGCGACTACAAGTTATGCTCAGCCTAAAATTAATTAAAAATCTTCAAAAATCCCAAAATAATATATTACATCAGTGGGTAAAGATTTTGATACCAAAAAGTATGTTTAACTAGGCTATACGCTAATTACGCCGTTTAATTAACAGAAGGCTTTCATTTTACGCTAACGAGCATAACTCTTAATCCACACCTCAAACTGATGTCAAACTTTGCATACAAGTTTATATATCAATAATTTAAGTTTCTACTCTTTTACATTTCCAAAAATCACGTTTTAAGGTAATAAGGGCATAATGGTCAACATACGAGTAATTAACGGAATCATGCATATTAATTGGTTAACTAATGAACCTTGATGTATAAACACAGAGGGTTATACTAGCATGTTACCTAGTCCAAATAAAGCTCTAAGGCATTTCTAAAACATGCTTAAACGGGTCAGAACTGAAAGTCAAAGTGAAAGTCAAACTATGTGACTTTCGGTTCCGAACCGGGTCTTTATAGTAAATTGTCGGGTTGAACATGTTTAGACACGTTCTTATACTAATTACCAAGTTATAATAATGATCAAACAGGTTGTATATGTTTTACATTGCTAATTATGCATAAATTAGGATTCAAGCTTCCTGATGACTTTTTATTAACACGTTTGACCCGACTTTTGACATAGTTAGAATGGGAATCAGGGGGAACCCTTTTGAGGGTTTATTACCCACATAATTACCAACTTATAACTACTTTTGATTCGACTAATCACTAGACCATTAGTGATTAATCTTAAAGTCAACCGTTAATTACGACGGTTTGACTTTTAAGCTATAACTAAGCTAAAACTTAATTAGAAAAGGTTAAACATACTTACATGTGTCTAATGGATGATTAGGAAGGCTTGGGATCTGCTTTGGAGTTCCAGAGATGATCAGAAGTGAGTGCAAGAATGTTTGTAAACTTGAAGGCCTTATATACTAGTTGTAATCACCATAAAATGTTGACAACTAAGGCTACAAGTGACCACAATTGTCCCACAAGTGTCCATGGGGTCTAGGAACATTTTAGGGGTCGCCCAATAGTGAGAAATACCAACAAGATCGGTCAAAATCGTGCAAAACAGGCTGCAGCCGGTTTCTGGTCGCTGGGCACTGCCTTACGGACCGTAAAGGTTTGGCTTACGGTCCGTAAGCCTCTGGTCAGACACGAAAAGTTGTTGTTCTTTGACGTTTTGAAGGGGCAAGTGGGTATAAACGAATTGTGAACTTCTTATTTACAACATGGGACCTCAATTATCAGTTATATACCCTACCATTTGAATTTGTTTGCTTGGATCCTTTATAAAAGTACCGAAAACTAAGGGTTACCGTAGGAATTTCTTCGTAGGAGTCCACCAATTAAATTATGAATCATTCATTGCTATAATTCACTGAACTTGAACATATACTAGATGTTTTTAATATGATTTGAGTCTTGGGATTTATAACAAGGTCGTTCAGAGGTGCAAAAGTTAACATGACGACACTTTTAAATCCTGTCAAACATTTTTAATAAATCCGAGTTTATAACGCTTTTTGTCTTACACGACACGTGTCGTTATTTTATTTAACACGAATTTTCGAGGTGTTACATCCTCACCCCCTTAAAATAAATATCGACCCGAGATTTACTGAAACAAATGAGGGTACTTTTCTTTCATGGTGGATTCAACCTCCCACATATACTCGGGACCTCTACGGGCATCCCATTTGACCTTTACAATAGGTATATGCTTCCTTCGAAGCTTCTTAACCTGTCGATCTTCAATCGACAAAGGTTTTTCCACAAATTTCAAGCTCTCGTCTATATGCACATCTGTGTGTGGTATAACCAGTGATTCGTCAGCGAAACACTTTTTCAGATTGCAGATGTGGAACACATTGTGAATTCCACTGAGCTCTTCAGGTAAGTTTAGCTTATAGGCAACTGACCCGACACGTTCGATAACCTCGAAAGGTCCTATGTATCTCGAGCTTAGCTTGCCTTTCTTACCAAATCGCATCACCCCTTTCCAGGGCGATACTTTTAGCAACACTTTGTCACCTACTTCGAAGTGAAAAGCTTTACGCTTTGGATCAGCGTAACTCTTCTGCCTATCTCGGGCAGCTTTGAGACGGTCACGAATCTGGACAACCTTGTCCGTCGTTTCAAAGACTATCTCTGGTCCTGATAATTGGACATCTCCAACTTCTGCCCAACAAATGGGCGATCTACACTTTCTACCGTATAATGCCTCAAAAGGCGCAAGCTTAATGCTAGTATGGTAGCTATTGTTGTAGGAGAATTCGACTAAGGGTAGGTGCTTATCCCAACTACCACCCAAGTCAATCGCACATGCACGTAGCATGTCTTCCAATGTTTGAATAGTACGCTCACTCTGACCGTCTGTCTGAGGATGATAAGCCGTACTAAAATTCAAACGTGTGCCCAAAGATTGTTGGAAACTTTTCCAAAAATGTGACGTGTATCTAGTATCTCGGTCAGAGATAATAGACACATGTATGCCATGTAAGGCTACAATCTTATCAACGTATAATTGGGCTAACATGTCGGAGCTATACGTCTCCTTGATGGCTAAGAAATGTGCTGACTTAGTCAGTCTGTCAACTATAACCCATATTGTATCATTTCCCTTCCTCATCTTAGGTAACTTGGTGATAAAATCCATGGTTACCATTTCCCACTTCCACGTAGGAAGTTCAGGCTGTTGTAGCAAACCTGACGGTTTCTGATGCTCGGCTTTGACTTACGCACATGTCAAGCATTTTGCTACATGGGCGGCTACAGACTTTTTCAAGCCTATCCACCAATAATTTGCCTTTAGATCCTGGTACATCTTATCAGCTCCAGGATGAACGGAGTATTTGGAACTATGGGCTTCCTGGAGGATGACATCTCGGAGTCCTCCATAAATTGGAACCCATATTCGTCCATTCAATCTTAGAATTCCGTCCTTGCTAAGAGTTAACTGCTCCTCAGTTACCCCTAGCTTTTCGTTAGGATAGTTAGCTTCCAACACAGCTTCCTTCTGTGCAGCTAACAACCTTTCAATTAAATTGTTCTTTATTTCCATGCGCTTGGCATTGATTCGGATAGGTTTAACCCTTTCCTTTCTGCTCAAGGCGTCAGCGACTACATTCGCTTTGCCGGGATGATACTTGATTTCACAATCATAATCATTCAAGGTCTCCATCCAACGGCGTTGCCTCATGTTTAATTCTTTCTGATTAAACAGATGCTGGAGGCTCTTGTGATCAGAATAGATCACACACTTGACACCATAAAGATAGTGCCTCCAAAGCTTCAGTGCAAATACAACGGCACCCAGCTCCAAATCATGGGTGGTGTAATTCTTTTCATGCACTTTCAATTTTCGTGAAGCGTAGGCAATAACTTTGCCTTTCTGCATAAGCACACACCCCATGCCAGTGTGTGAAGCATCACAATAAACCACAAATTCTTCTATTCCATCTGGCAATGTCAGTACTGGGGCGTTGCTCAACCTTTGCTTCAGAATATCAAAGGATTCTTGCTGCTTAGGACCCCAAACAAACTTAACCTTCTTTTTAGTTAGAGAGGTTAGGGGTGCAGCAATCCTTGAAAATTTTTCAATGAAACGCCTGTAATATCCTGCCAATCCCAGGAAGCTACGAATCTCTGTAGGCGTCTTTGGCTCTTGCCAGTTCATAACTGCTTCAACTTTAGCGGGATCCACTTGGATACCACGCTCACTAACCACGTGTCCAAGGAATTGGACTTCTCGAAGCCAAAACTCACACTTAGAGAATTTGGCATAGAGCTTCTCCTGATGCAGGAGTTTGAGAATACATCGTAGGTGTTTCTCATGGTCAGCTTGATTCTTCGAGTAGATAAGAATGTCGTCGATGAAAACGATGACAAATTTATCTAAGTGCGGCTTGCAAACGCGATTCATGAGATCCATGAACACGGCCGGTGCATTAGTGAGCCCAAAAGGCATCACTAGGAACTCGTAATGACCATAACGAGTCCTAAATGCTGTTTTATGCACGTCTTCATCTCTGACCTTCAGTTGATGGTAGCCTGACCTCAAATCAATCTTCGAAAAATAACTTGCTCCTTGCAATTGATCGAACAAATCGTCGATCCTAGGCAAAGGATACCTATTCTTGATCGTGACCTTATTAAGCTCCCGATAATCGATGCACAGACGCATCGATCCGTCCTTCTTCTTGACAAACAGGACTGGCGCTCCGCAAGGAGACGAACTAGGCTTAATGAAACCCTTGGCTAGTAATTCGTCTAGCTGTGTCCTCAATTCTTTCATCTCTGTGGGCGCCAGCCTATAAGGTGCTCTAGCAACTGGTGCTGCTCTGGGGATGATATCAATCCTGAATTCCACTTGCCTATCTGGTGGCAAACCAGGTAGTTCTTCCGGAAAAACTTCTGGGAATTCAGAGATGACAGGGATGTCTTCTATCTTCGGTTTGGGCTCATCAATAATCACTTGTGCCATGTAGATGACACAACCCTTCTTTAAACATTTTGAAGCCTTGAGCATAGTCACTTGCTCAGGTAGCCCATACTGGGTATCTCCCCGAATGGTAAGTGATTCACCAGACGGAGTCTTTATTACCACTTGTTTCTTGTTACAGACAATTTAGGCCTGGTTATGAGATAACCAGTCCATACCCAGAACTATGTCAAAACCGGCCAACTTAAAGGGAAGTAGAGACAGAGGAATAGAATGGTTCTTAATGGATATAACACATCCATCTAACACAGTTGAGACGGTTTCTAAGGTGCCATCTGCTAACTCCACCTCATAATTCACATTTAAGGTTTTGACAGGTAATTTCAGCAATTCACAAAACTTACTATCTACGAACGACTTATCAGCACCTGAATCAAAAAGTACTCTAGCATATACGTCATTTACAAGGAAAGTACCTGTAATAACGTTGTCGTCTAGAATCGCTTCCTTTGCGTCCATTCTTAAGACTCTAGCATTAGTCTTCTTGGCCTCCTCAGGCTTCTTGGTATACTTAGGGCAGTTGGTTTTAATGTGGCCCTTTTCATTGCAACGGTAGCACGTTGCGTCTTTCATCTTCTTGCAATCCAAGGTTTTGTGATCCGTGGACTTGCATATACCACAAGCATAGGTTTTTGACTGAGTCTGCGAGTTCGACTCAAGTCTGCACTTTCCATAGTGCTGTTTCTTGCAAATTTTGCATTTGGGCTTCTCACCAGAGTGATGCCCATCCTTTCTTGACTCTGATCCTTTTTTGTTATCACCGTTCCCACGGTGTTTCTTGTTCGATCTACGTGAACCATCATCTCCACGTTTTCTCTTCTCAGCCTCTTTGTTTCTCAGCGATCTTTGTCGGACCGCATCCAGAGTAAGCGACAAAGATATGTCAGCTACAGACCTGAAGGTAGCTGGCCGAGAAGCTTTTACGCTTGCCTTGATTTCCGGGGCTAAACCACCGATAAAACGAGCTATTCTTTTAGGCTCCGGGGTTACCAGATATGGAACCAACCGAGACATTGTGTTGAAGCTCATTAGGTAAGCTTGACAGTCAAGGTTTGTCATCACCAATGATAGAAAATCAGATTCTATCTTCTCCACCTCATGCTGAGGGCAGTAATTTTCCCTGATAAGGGCAACAAATTGTTCCCAAGACATGTTGTACAATGGGATTTTTCCGGTGGCTTGAATCAGAGATCTCCACCATGCTAACGCTTCACCCTTAAAAGACTGCGACACAAACTTGACCACATCTCTCTCAGCGCATCCGCTGATACCCACAACCGTATCCATCTCATCCAGCCACGTCATACAGTCAATGGCTCCTTTCTCCCCAGTGAAATCCCGGGGTTTGCAGGAAACGAAATATTTATAAGAGCAACCCTTGTCACGGGGTCCCTTGTTTAGTACAACCTGCTGAGATGGAGCACTGTGGTTCGAGGAGTGTCGATCATCATCTTTCTTCGGTTCGTCCTTCTTGGACGGTGGCTTTGAAGGCTGAGTAGATAGGGTCCTACTACGAGTCCCACTATACTCTTCGTACTGCCTTTCCAAGGCCTGTGTAACTGCACCGTCTATTATCGATTTCAATTCAGCACCCGTTAAATTGATTCGGGCGTTCTCGTTATTCTCTACTGGATGACTATTACCCTCGTCCGAGTTAGCCATTTTAATTGAACTGTTGCAGAAAACAAGGACAATAGTTTATTTGGGAGTTTATCATGGAATTTCCCCTTAGGGTAATTCATTAACTATGGTAAGCAGAGACCATATTTGGTTAATTTATTAATCATATTTATTTAGGATTTCTATAATAATTTATCCTAATTATAAAACATTAACAGTTTTATTTGTGGCACAAAAAGGCTAGTCACATGGACACGTTTAATTTAATCTATGATTTCAGAGAATCAAAATATTAAGGTATACTGGCACAGTAGGCCTAGTCACAAGGACGTTTATAAATTATAAGCTATGATTTCAAAGAATCAACGTATGAAGGTTTGAACCTAGTTCATTACCTTTATTTGACAGGGAGTCATCGCCACCACTGTCTTTTGGCTCATATAGAAATGAGCAAGGCCCGTAGGCATTGTATTACCAACGTATGGTATAAATATGATCACCTTAATTGATGATCTTAACCCTTGATTCAGAGATCATTAAATTGGGTTAGGAATTTTCTAAAGAATCCTTATACATATAAAATGACGTGTGATTTTAACGAATCACGTCTGCCAGGAGTGTTAACATGTTTTCAGATGTTAACTTGGATTTGAATCTTTTGAACAGGTCTTACCATCTTGGCCTGGTCTTATGATGACCCGAAGGCTAGGTTTCACACTTTAAGATTCTTAATTAATAATTACATGGGCAGATTATTTCAAAAGGAATGATTTTAATTTATTTATTTCATTTATAATTTATATATGCACATAATGGCAAACATGAAATTTATAAAACAAACATTCCATTAATTTATTATAATATTACATGCTGCCCTAAACGGGTCTTTTCAACAAACAAATTACCCACGCATGGGTCAAACAAGTACTTACCCACGCAGGGGCTTAATACACACATACCCACGCAGGGGCTTAATAACATAATAAACCACGCAGGGACTTACACAAATAACACACCCACGTAGGGGTTTACAGAAAGATAG
This sequence comes from Helianthus tuberosus, assembly GCA_030545235.1. NCBI lineage: Eukaryota > Viridiplantae > Streptophyta > Magnoliopsida > Asterales > Asteraceae > Helianthus > Helianthus tuberosus. The sequence goes on along the minus strand of JARYGA010011599.1, from coordinate 24,627 downwards.
ACCCACGCAGGGGTCAAAACAACAAGCATACCCACGCAGGAGCTAATACAGCAAATACAGGCCCACGCAGTGGCTCAACAACAATTGGAAGGATTCAGTGATCCTTCTTGTTCTTCCCTTTGATCAAGCTTGCCAATCCTTGGAAGAAGCTCTGTCTCTCCCTACGGTCACGGTGGAAGCCTCGCTCTACTTCATCCAACCTTTGTAGGATTTCCTCCCTTTCTGGGGAGAAAACCGTGGCGGCTGCGATTGCGTCCGAATAATAGGCCTAGGAGGTATCTGGTTCCCATGTGTTGGGTACCCTACTCCCCATGGATCTCCATAGGGTCTTTGGGTGTTGTAGTTCGCCGCTACCATGTAGGGGTCGGCCTCCACGTAACCATAGTTGTGGTGAGTCGGCGGTTCAAACGGGTTATACACCATGGAACCCGTATATGCCGGAATTGGGTTGTCAAAACCCATTGGTGGTGGCTGTGGTACAGTTGGGTTGGAGGGTCCACCCATTTGTGGGTCCTTCTGATGTGGCGGATAGTGGCTGCCACTGGATTGACGTTGGGAACTGAAATGGAAATCCCCTGCTCGTGACGACATGCGCGCACCGGTTCTCCTTCGCCTTGGCGGTTGCGGAGGTGCCGGTTGCACTGGCGGCGGTGGAGGCGGTGGCGTGACTGCCACGAATCTGGAATCCACAGAGGGATCCTGTTGTAGTTGCGGCTACTGCTGCTGAGGCGACGAATGGTGAGAAGGTGTATAGTACCACTCGTGCCTGGTGAACATAGCTTCAAAGCTATCTGGACCAACATAGGGTGATCCATGGAAAGAAGATCCGTCGGAGATCTCGATCGGGTGGTTTGGTGTACCACTGGCTGGCTCGACGGGGTTCGTATCCTCGTCCATGTCTTCCGCATGATCTCCAGAGAAATGATCTTCTGGCCCCAGTGGGTTAAAACCCACGGGTTCTTGTATGTAGCCTACCGGATTAAACCGGCCCCGAAAAGCAGGTGTGGGGTCCCCGAAAGAATGATGCGATAAGGATCGCTGTAAGGGAATATACGAAGGCTGAGGGTTGTTGGGCTCGTACTCCGGTTGTGGCCCGTAAGGGTTTTGGACCGGAGGTGTAGAGCTGTGTGATACCGATCGTCTGGCTGGTTCAAACAAGTTCCTCCTGTTCTGCCGAGGGTCGTCACTCTCGGTAGTAGACGGAGCTCGCGAATGTGATGGTCCAGCTTCATTATCATTGGGGGCGGTGATTGGCCCCTTGCCTCTTCCTCTTCTCCTGAAGAATCTTTGCGGCATTTTGTAAATCCTGTCAATATAGCATGAGATAACAAAACAAAAAATATATGCAAAATAAAGGACAACACAAACAAAGTGGAATTTGTCCTATGTTACATGTCTAGACTCGAAAGTTTAGAATTGTGCAATTGTGTAACTGAGATTAAACACAAAAAGGCTAGTGTTTAATTCACTCAATGTTGGCTCTGATACCAACTTGTCACACCCCGATTTCCACGTGTCACCGGGGGGCCCGGTGGGGGAGTATCGTGACGTGGTTGGCAACATAATAGTCAAACAACACAATAATCAATATGCACAGCGGAAGCAAATTTAAAAGTTGTAATACAACCGAATTTAATATTGTAATATCACATGTCACAATATTCGGAAGTTTATCCACAGATGGATCGAAAATAAAATAGCATAAATAGTTCAACAGACTTCAGGCATCTTAAGCTTGCGAGACTTCTAATGATGCTAAGGAGAAATCCCAGCCAATTTCGCTTAGTACCTGCATTTAATCTTTTTGGGAAAATACGTCAGTTTACACTGGTAAATACATTCAACTGACTCATTTTGGAAAATGATTGAAAATTGGTTTGGATGCACATGGCATAAACATTTTAATTAACTTGGGAGAATTATTTAATATTATAATCTTGTGAACGAATTACATGTTCCTTGTGCGTTCAGTAGCCTGGATCTTGTCCGGGTTAAAGATCAATAGACACACCACAATATACTTTTGTGCACGGCCGGGTGTACGCCTACACACCGCGCTTAAGTCGTGGCCATTTCGTAAAATGATGCTAAGGATATCCGGGACATGGTCATTAACCCCCCAAAGGCTTTAAGTAACAAGACTGTTTAAACGAGCCGATCAAATTAGTCAATTACCCACTCAACGGTGGAGGATTTGATGCTCGATCAAGCGGTATGCTATATACTGTAACCCAAGCCCGTATAGGGAAAATAAGTTAAAAGTATTTACCTGCGCAAAGTATAATTCACAATAAGCAAATTGCAAGTAGCTTTTACTGGTCCTCCTAATCTGGAACGAAGGTTTTATAATAACCTATTAGAATCCTAACGGGTCTTTAATTAAGCTTAAGCTTAGACCGGTTAGTTTCAAAGATACGGTTCGTACGCACGATTAAGCGAAGACCGGATAGAATGTGATTTAGACCTGACAAGTTCAGAGACATGCTTAATATGGGTCCTTCATGCACATTCTGGATTTTGAGATAAAACCGATAAGGTTTGACCCATTTCGGCTAATTTATGTAAACTTGTTACATAAACCGAACCGTACGCGTAATAAGCGTGACGGGTATTCATGAGAGCTATAGACAGGTTTCCTAAGTTAATTATGCCTCAAATATGTTGTGACATCAGTAAGATGTCTTTCATTATGCCCGAAACGTATCTAAACACAAACTAGGCCCCGTAGGGGTAGTTTGGTCATTTAAAAGTTTATAAAAGAGTTTAAGTGTTTAACTGAGTTACAGGTCTGATGTAATCAGCAATTATACTCAATTTACTAAGTTATATCAGCAGGATAAAGTATATATGTGAAATTTATCAATTATAACCAAACTATGTCCCGTAGGGGTATTTTGGTAATTTCACATAAGCCGAAAAGCTGAAAACTGAAGTCTGAGTTAATCAACTTTTGCTTACTGTTAAAATATTCTAATTTGTCTAAAATATCAGTAGGTATCAACCCGGGTATGTTTAATATAGTTTTAATACATACTATACGTTAAAAACGCTTAATAGGGCGATTAAGATCCGTTTACGGGTTCGATACATAAAGCTGATATTTTTATACTTCCCGAAGGCTTAAAATAATTTATTTATCATAACTAATCAGTAGCAAAAGGTTTGGAGTCGTTTAGATATGTAAAACTCATTTTATGGCCCGTAAGGGCAAAACCGACAAGTACCGGATTAAGCCTACGACTACAAGTTATGCTCAGCCTAAAATTAATTAAAAATCTTCAAAAATCCCAAAATAATATATTACATCAGTGGGTAAAGATTTTGATAACTAAAAGTATGTTTAACTAGGCTATACGCTAATTACGCCGTTTAATTAACATAAGGCTTTCATTTTACGCTAACGAGCATAACTCTTAATCCACACCTCAGACTGATGTCAAACTTTGGATACAAGTTTATATATCAGTAATTTAAGTTTCCACTCTTTTACATTTCCAAAAATCACGTTTTAAGGTAATAAGGGCATAATGGTCAACATACGAGTAATTAACGGAATCATGCATATTAATTGGTTAACTAATGAACCATGATGTATAAACACAGAGGGTTATACTAGCATGTTACCTAGTCCAAATAAAGCTCTAAGGCATTTCTAAAACATGCTTAAACGGGTCAGAACAGAAAGTCAAAGTGAAAGTCAAACTATGTGACTTTCGGTTCCGAACCGGGTCTTTATAGTAAATTGTCGGGTTGAACATGTTTAGACACGTTCTTATACCAATTACCAAGTTATAATAATGATCAAACAGGTTATATATGTTTTACATTGCTAATTATGCATAAATTAGGATTCAAGCTTCCTGTTGACTTTTTATTAACACGTTTGACCCGACTTTTGACATAGTTAGAATGGGAATCAGGGGGAACCCTTTTGAGAGTTTATTACCCACATAATTACCAAATTATAACTACTTTTGATTCGACTAATCACTGGACCATTAGTGATTAATCTTAAAGTCAACCGTTAATTATAACGGTTTGACTTTTAACCTATAACTAAGCTAAAACTTAATTAGAAAAGGTTAAACATAACATGTGTCTAATGGATGATTAGGAAGGCTTGGGATCTGCTTTGGAGTTCCAGAGATGATCAGAAGTGTGTGCAAGAATGTTTGTAAACTTGAAGGCCTTATATACTAGTTGTAATCACCATAAAATGTTGACAACTAAGGCTACAAGTGACCACAATTGTCCCACAAGTGTCCATGGGGTCTAGGAACATTTTAGTGGTCGCCCAATAGTGAGAAATACCAACAAGATCGGTCAAAATCATGCAAAACAGGCTGCAGCCGGTTTCTGGTCGCTGGGCACTGCCTTACGGACCGTAAAGGTTTGGCTTACGGTCCGTAAGCCTCTGGTCAGACACGAAAAGTTGTTGTTCTTTGACGTTTTGAAGGGGCAAGTGGGTATAAACGAATTGTGAACTTCTTATTTACAACATGGGACCTCAATTATCAGTTATATACCCTACCATTTGAATTTGTTTGCTTGGATCCTTTATAAAAGTACCGAAAACTAAGGGTTACCATAGGAATTTCTTCGTAGGAGTCCACCAATTAAATTATGAATCATTCATTGCTATAATTCACTGAACTTGAACATATACTAGATGTTTTTAATATGATTTGAGTCTTGGGATTTATAACGAGGTCGTTCAGAGGTGCAAAAGTTAACATGACGACACTTTTAAATCCTGTCAAACATTTTTAATAAATCCGAGTTTATAACGCTTTTTGTCTTACACGACACGTGTCGTTATTTTATTTAACACGAATTTTCGAGGTGTTACACGTTGTTTCGTTGTCATTTTACAACGATGAATCCGTATATATAAAATTGTATTATTCTCAAGTTGTAAAAGTTTTAATTTACCCGTATTTTCATTGTATATGTAATCATAATTACATGTTTATTATCGTGAACTATACGAAAACCGTAAAACAATAGAAAGGGTGTTACAAGTTGGTAATCAGAGCTCATGGTTAAAGAGTAAAGTGTGTTCGGTTCGAGGCTTGATCGCGAATCCGGTAAGTACATGTATGTTAATGGTTTAGTATGATTAAAGTGTTATGAACAACACATAGGTTTATCGTGTAATACACGTTACTCCAATGAAAATGATTGGTATAGTTAACGAAATCACGTGCGTTGACACGTATAGTAAAAAGCCTTGTATTACAATACGGGCGTTTATTAATGTCGAAATTACTAACTTTTGTAAATGTTTAGTTGAAGGATACTCGCATCTGAATATGGCGAGAGTGTAACAAGTGACGGACATGACAGAGCAACGGTCCGAAGTACGACAAGTAGAGTATGCTCATCAAGGACCTAAATCGCGTGACGATCGCGAACAAGGTTAACGGCAAGAGAAGCCCGTTAGGGCAAGCATTACCAGGTGCACACTTTTAAATTTAATCGCACAAGTAGTAATATGAAACAAACATGTAGGGAATGACGGTTGCATATATCTGATAAAACCTGAAAAACCTGAATAGGATAACTATTCAGGATGATGTTTCCAAGAGAAGTTTAATAGAAACATGTGTTATTCAAGATGATGAATAACAAAGAAATAATAGGATTAGTTCATATGGAAACTTGGACGGGGGGTAATTATCCAAGTGGAAAACTCTCAATATAATGCTATTGAGAAAAGTAGCGATCACATTAACGAATGTGATTATATAATAGTTTGATAGAAAGGAAAACATTTTATATGTTCAAATCTAAAAACTGGTAAAACTAATGGTTGTTGTTTAGCAATTAAATAAAGTTTTACTAAATGAAATCAGAGATATGAAATAAATAGAGGCGTTACTTACATAGGGCGTGATGTGAAAACTATAAAAAGGTCATGTGTGTTATGTGTTGATCGCTTACTCTGGCCAAGTAAGTAGTGGCATATGATACCATGAACTTCTTGTAGTGGACACATTTACGTCCAATGTAGTAAGGACGGGGTGAATGGGACGAACTAAAAAGGTACCCAAATGAATCGAATAGGCAAGATGTTTGATAATAAACGTAAACGCAAGTCGGATGACGGAAACGTATTACGTTAGAATAACGAGCCCGAGAGAAGGGACAAGGATCAAAGTAAATAAAAATACAGACCGACTAATAGGAATGCTAAGGCATAGAGATAAAAGTTTGACTGTCACAAGTGATGAAATTCACACGGACAAGTCAAATGAATTAAATAAAGAATAAAGGACTTAACTGAATAAAAGCGATGGATTTTGCTAAGATGACCAAATAAATTAAAACGACGTCTAAAACCATATAATAATGGTTACTTGATGATGAACTCGATAAAGATACCCGATGGATGGGTAGGATTTGGAGTGAATGCGTAAACCAAGAGACGGGAACGCGGATTGAAAGTCAAAAGACTCGGAATGAGAGTTATGACTAAAGGACGAAAAGATTTTGCAAACATAAATTTTAATAATTACGTTCAACCATTTCAAAGTTGGACGGGTCGAATAAAGAACGAAGTTTGATACTCATAAGTGGTGAAATTTCACCCAAAATGAGTCAAATGAGTTAATTAAGGAATAATGCTTGATATAGTAAGGAAAACGCAAATCGGTGAAACCGGAAAGCTAAAAAAACATTAAAATAAAAGAACCCGGGTAATGGATCGTAAAGAATTATAAGTACGAACCGAGAAGCGGTAAGTATAGAACAAACTGACGTGTAAATGACGTAAGGAGTCATAAGGTCGGAAGATTAGCCCGAAAGTAAACGAATGTAGCTTTAGACTACGGTCAAGATCCATAGAAATCAAAGAGTGAAAATAAGTGATTTTAAACATAAAAGGGGTACCTTGATGCCATATATATATACATATACAGTTGAATAAAGATTCGAATAAAAGATGATCTATGGGAGCATCATAACCTTCGAGATAATAAGTAGTGTTAAGGTCTACGGGACCAAAAAGACCCTTGGGTCACAAATAAAATGAAACAAACCGTTGGGGGTCTCCCCTTAAAAAGGTGAAAATCTAAAGAAAAAGCCTACGAGGCTAAATAAAGGAACCTACAGGTCACTTGGGTAAAGCGTGGAAAACCGGTTACAATTCTCCATGTAAAATAATAACGGTCAGGAATAAAACTTAGACGGAAATTCCTAGACATGAGAAAAAGACGTAAGACAGAGAAAACATAAACTAAAAATTTAGTTTTTAGTCAAAAGCAACGATTAACAAACATAAGTAGTATGAGGGGATTTAGAAAATCTTAAGCACACATAAGGCCGGAGACGGCAAAATAGTATACCCGGATGACGGGGTATGAAGTGACAGCGACTAATTTGTCTAGCCGGTAAAACTATTCAAAGTTAAGAAAATATAATGACAAATACAAAGCGCTTGTTAATATAAGACAAGCGCGGGATAAACATGTTAACAGACTGATGAGACTAAGTGGTCAAGTGACAACTCGGTCAATAAAGATAAAGGATATAAGCTGAAAGTAACGGCCTGCGAGGCCTTACACATGAAAGACATACGCGTCAATATAAATGGAAATGTTAGATCGAAAGGAATGAATGAATTCCTTGAAAACAAAACTAAGTTCCTTTAGTCTAAATTAAAAGAACTACGTAAATAAGGTTTCGGGGACGAAACCTCTTTAAGGGGGGTAGACTTGTAACACCCCAAAAACGGGTTTGGTAATCAAACCACGTTAATAATAATGAACGGGTAAAATACCGTTGGTGGTAAAAATTAACCCGGTAAATACTAGGATTTAAATAATTAAATCTAGTATTAAATAAAAGAGAATAAAAGCTTTTGAGAAGACAAAGTTTATAAGAGGCCCGAATTAACGGGACTTTAAAATAAACGGGTTATGACTCCCGGAACCCACTAAGTTAACTAGGAATAATTAACCTAGTTAGTAATGTGCAATTAAGTAAAAACAATAAAGAAAAAAAACAAGAACTAGTGAACCTTTTTATAAAAGGTTGGAACTAAAGGGGCTAAAGTTGGAAAATTGGAAGTGTTATTATTAAAAAGAAAAATCAAAACAAAACACACACATAAGGTGTGTGTTCTGTTCGATCAGGAGAAGGCTCCAAAGAGCCAAAACCCTAGTTCATCAACAACATCAAATCGAAGGGTAATTTGGAGCTCAAACACGCAACTGAACATGAATTAACGATCACCCAAGCTAGGGGATCGTAAGGTATGTCGAATTTTAGACATTTATGAAGTTGTGAAATTTTATTTACATTGCAATATTTCGATTTATGTATGAATCGTAGAGGCTATGGCTAAATTAGTGAAGTATGATTGCTTAGGAACAAACCCTAAGTAGAAATTTGAAGTAGAATTGCCTTGATTAGGTGCTTGAGTGGATAATCACACTTAGATAAGTGGGTTTTATTGTTATGATGAAATTGATAATAAGACTATGTTTAGAATCAACATGCATGATAATGTTAAGAAGGTGTTTGATTAAATCATGAATTTGGGTACATGATCATAAATGACATGAAATGAGTTAAGTATGTTGTGATGAAATCCATGTTTAGGAACAACCCTAGTTAATAATTTGATAAACTAGTGTTGGAAAAAAATAGAAATTCGATAATTACCCATACATATGTTAAATGGGTATTGTAACTAGATGATGAACACATGAATTGTCGATGTTGAAAATAGTGTAAAACCGACCTATGATAGAGTTCGGTAAGAAAAGTAGTATAAAGGTTCATACGGCATAAAGGTTATGATCTAGAATGACTAACCTATCCACCTTGTGAATATTATATGATAGTTGACGCTTGACAAGCTAGGTGGAGGTTTGGGGAAGAAGCGGGTCAAACGGATTGAGTATGTGGAAAAAGAGCATAACCAGATTCAAGGTAAGTAAAGCTTACACCTTTTTTTTATTACAAAATGCTTATTTGTAAGTACTGAATATGATTTATGTTAAGTAAATGAAACGTGATGTTCCGGCACGATATAATGCGAGTCGGAACAAGTGAGAATGGTAAGAAACCATAAATTATGGAAAAAGGGTAAAAACGGTAAAATGGTAATCCGGACATGGATTAACGAATAGATAAAAGGATTTGAAAGGACACCATTTGGCATAAGTCATAACGGGTCAAACAAAACAAGAAACGACTTTAAGTAAGATGAATTCAAAAAGTAAACCGGGATAGGTTAAAGGGGTGAAATGGTGATTTAATACCATCTCATAATGATAATTGGTCATTTCAACTAAACGGGTCAAATGGTATTGTTAACACCATTTGAAAATATTTTTTGATGATCGCTTGTAGAGTTTTGTGTTTCACAGGAATTAACACATGGTTCGCGTTGCTATTAACTAGAAATTAATAGCGAAAGGTATTTAAACGGGTCAATCCTATGACCCGAGCCAGGTACGCCTAAATAATTTTAAAGTTAAATGTGCGATTTTTTGTCAAATAATTAGCTAAAGTCCTCCGTCGTAAAAGGAGGGACCAAAGTTGACCAAAACGCCCTTGAAGGGTAAATTGGGCACGACCCTTAGAGGGTATTTAAGAATACGTAACATGATCATGTAAGTGGTAGATAAGAATAAAAGTTTTAGGCATAAGCCTTTTAGGGTCAAATGTCTCATAAAGGGTATTTTCCGTAATTGGACAATCCAAAGGTAGAATTTGGATTAAATAATTTGCATTTATAAACCCCCCGCAATTATAGTTGTGATGGAAGACAAGTAGATACCTTAGTAAGGAAATAGGGTGCAAGCATAGGATGAAAGAAATGTAGAGGTTTAAAATACCTAAATCCCTTAACGGGTCAAAATAGGTGTATCCGCAAAACAAATAACGGGCGCATAAACTTCACGAATAAAGCCCCGTGTATTAGGAAACATACATGGTTATGAAGTTTATATGAAAATAAAAGAAATTTAACAAGTTGGTTGTTTATAACATGAACGGGTCAATTAAGTAAAAAACGAATATAGAGCCGAGAGTTTAAATTTAAGAATTTAGTTAGTTCGGATATTGGTTTTTAACTCCATATGATGGAGGAGCAAATTACGATCACGTAGGAAGAAACGGGTTGTAAAACGGATAAGAAATAAGAAAGTTATGCACGATTCGGTGAAAAATGGCAAAGCTGGCAGATGCAGTTCCCAGCTAGGACCATTCTGTCGAAAACGGACCCTCGCGACCCGCGAGAGATAGAAGGGCTTTCGGTCATGCCCCACCACAGGCTCTGGCGGCCCGCGAAAGATAAGGTTAAGTCTGTCGCGGCCCACGATAGACTACAGATTTGGCAAATTTTGTTGTTTTGCTTGTTTTGAACTCCGGACTCGTTTAAATTCGTTATTTAACTATCAAAACTAACTTTCGTGTTGGTTTTGATCTTAGGTGAACATCAAGAATACCCAGATGAAGATCAAGCGGCGTACAAGAACCGAACACACGAGATTAAAAGCTTCCGCACGTTTCTTCGTCGTCATTTTAAAACGATGAATCCATATATATAAAATTGTATTATTCTCAAGTTGTAAAAGTTTTAATGTACCCGTATTTTCATTGTATATGTAATCATAATTACATGTTTATTATCGTGAACTATACGAAAACCGTAAAATAATAGAAAGGGTGTTACATACCTTGGTCAAGGTATCATGAAGGTGCTTCTCCACGTCAAAGAAGTCTCCCTCAGGCTCAGAAGGCCTCTTCCTTTTAGCTACAGACTTGGCTCTTGTGGTCACTGCTCGGGGTTTCTGGCTGGTCTGGCCTTTGGCCGACTCTCTCTTGATAGACTAGGGAGATGTGATGCTATCAATGTCTTCAAGGGCAAATTTGGTAGCCAATTTACTTGCAGATTTCTGAGCGCCTATATAATAAACAAAACATATAAGTGTTTGATTTCTTATAGAAAAAACTACTTTACTAAATCACAAACTCTTTAATAACTTACTTGACATGATGTAGGAGGACGATGATGTTTGTACCTCTTCTTCCAGAGAATCTTGGATTTTAATCTTGAAGTCCGGTCGATCGGGTTAAGAGCAAGAAAAGCTTCAACCTTCTCGGGAGTACAAGGGAGCTCGGCTAGTCTTTCAAAGTTTGTCACTGCCAACAAAAAGGAATATCAGTCAATATAAGCACAAAAGAAGATCAAGAGCATCTAAGGATCCTATATCCTACCCTTCAGACTCCATCTTGAGGGCAAAGTATCCCCATGTGGGATTGAATCCCTTCTCACAAAGAAAAACTGATTTTTCCAAATGTTATCATTCTAGGTAACTTTATGAAGGGGAATCGGCTGGTGTGGTTTGGACTTAAGCAAAAAATGATTTGAACCATTAGTAACAAGGGAATACAAATAGGCAAGCTCTGAGAGTCCAAAATCAAGGGTTTTCCCTTTCTAGAATCTCTTCGAGGGTGTACAGAGCTCTCCACAACATGGGCATTGCCCGGTTGTAGCTAATGCCAGTAAGGGTGAAGAATCCCTGGGTTAGGTCTGGAAATGGGTATGAAGAGCCTAAGAGAAATGAGAGAGCAGGAAAGCAAATCCATGTTTTGGAGACCGCATCGCTCCGAGTGGAAGGATCGAAGGATTTGAAGCCCGTCCCCGGAGGAAACAGGGTGCGAGGTTTTGGATTTCATGATCGGTGAACTTGCAGATTTCTGATGAAGTGTTTTTCAACAGGTTTTATGAGTTGAGACCCTCATCTATCTTCCTAGGGCATACACCCGGTGAGGATCGAATGTTTATCTTTGCCATTGATTCGAAAAAAGAATAGAAGATAAAGGAGAAAGGAATAGAAGAATACCTGATTAACGGCTGATGATAATAAAGATGAATCCGGATGTGATAATGTTTATAATGAAAAGTGAGTTATCTTTAACCCTAAATAGCGCAATGAGTTGTTGTAGAATAGTTTGTCCCATCCTAACAGCTACTTTTTGGAGTACAATATAACAGCTGCGATCACTATCAAACCCGCCATATTGGGGGTAATTGTTAGGGCCTATTTTTTATTGTTGTGGATCCGTTATCCTAATGTATATTCTGGAACAAGTATCCTTGATATGTATTACAGAATCTCGGAGGATCAAGGATCCTCAATAATTGCTATGGTTACTAATGATTGGTCTCGATATTTTGTCATGTTAATATGTAGGTAACAACGGCTAGTGGATTAGGTCCAAGCTAGAATCTCGCTGATAGTGGTTGATGCATATTCTGGAACAAGTATCCTTGATATGTATTATGGACGTGGGATGAAGACATGTACTTGCCATAATTTTCACATATTTGTTAAGTTGATATATTTACTAATTTTAGGGATCGATCAAGCACACATTAACAAAAGACAGCCACAATATGCACTACACTATCATTCAAGCTTTGGAATACACACACACACACATCTTGTAACAAGCTTAATCGATTTCCGAAGTTTTATTACATTTTTCTTGCTTAATAATAGTCGGTGGTCGATAGTTTTCACCACCCGAGGTTTTTATGTCGGCGATCTTCTAGAGATCAAGGGCTTTTCCTCGTATAAATCTTTGTGTTGATCTACATTTTAAGCCTTGCAATCATCTTGTTCACCTAATAACTCTACCTCACATTACAAATTTGGTTACACTATCCTTAAGTCGATTTTTGACCAAAACAGTGGGTAAGGATTCATATTCCTAACCACAACCCAAATAAGTCAGGCTTCTCACCTATACGAAGATTAGAATTCAAACATTGTTTCATAATTACGAAATTCATTATAATATATTAAATGAAAAACTTAACTACATTAATCAATACAATACTTTTTCATTATCTCTCGAACACTCTCTCATGTCTTCCCCAATAGCCATGTAACATGATATATATGAAAGAAAAGTACGCCTGAACTAAAGTTATAACAACAATAGCACATACATAAACATAAATTGATCTTATAGCATTTAAACAATGTCAAGTTCGTGTAACAATATCCAAACAAAAGATCAAATTCAGTGTAGCAATTTAAAAGTATAGCAAACTCACTAAACTATTGGAGTAAACAATCTTAGAGACCAAACATTGTGTAACGTATATTTTTCGTATATATAAACTGAAACTCAAAATCAACTCGTTAAATATATAATTATAAGCTAAACAAAGATGAAATACATACTTATATAAAATCCAAACAACATAAATACATACATGAATTGTAAATCAAAATCAACCCATTAAACATATAATAATAAGGAAAACAAAGATGAAATTCATAAATAAAACCCAATCATAATTCGTCAGATGCAAGCAGACTCTAGGGCTTCCTTCATGCGATGAACCTCATGAACATGTGCACCTTGGTTGTCCTTGAGCCACTCAGGTGTCTTAGTTATGGCATTCACCATTTTCTTCAACTCTGGCTAAAAGTTTTTTTCTTGATTTGAGCTCTTTGAGCATATTGTCCATGTCGTTTACTAAATTCTCTAATTCATTGTATACATCGGCCCTCTTCTTAATTTCTTGGTCCTCATGTTTGTACATCTCAACATCTTTCACCATCTTTTCAATGTCTTCCTTGGAGAGTCTTCTGTTTTCATTGGTAATTACGAGTTGTTCTTCTCACTTGTAGATGATATCTCAGCGGTAACTGTGAGGATGCCATTGGAATCAATTTCTGTAAGACCTTTCATGCTTACTTTATCATTTATATAATACCTAATGCATTTGTAAGTTTGATTAATAGAGAAACATTGAATTAACGACATTTATATAAGTTTCAAAACTTTACAAAGACGTTTACTAACGTTTCCAAAACATGTTGTTCAACCTAACATAGTTAACTTTCAAACCATACTAACCATATGTACAAAAGTATGAAAACACAACATCAAAATGTTTTGTGACAAAAAAACTAGTTTCATTTGCAGAAGCTTCTTTGCCCACGTGTTCGGTTTTACAATATCGCTTGATCTTCATCCGCAAATTGCTATTATTACCTATGACCAAAAACCATCCAAAACATTAGTTATGTAAGTTATAAGATGATTAAACAAGTTCCAATGGTCAAAACATGCTAAAAACAAATTTTTCCAACTCTTGGAGGCTGTCGCGGGCCGTGAAAGAGAACCCCCAAGCTTTCGCGGGCCGCGAGGGTCGTCGCGTGTCATGACGGTTATCTGGGTCTCTGTCGCGTGACGCGACGGAGGTCTTTTCCCAGCGAGTTATTTGTTAAAACATGCAGTTTCCCAGCTAGTCTATCTTTTACGAAAACGGACATAACTTGTCCGTTATTGATCCGAATTAGGTCCCGTTTTTTCCTACATGACCGTAATTCGATATTCTATAACATAGAATCAAAATCCTACATTCACCTGAACAAATTTCTTTCATTTAAGCCTTCGGATTATAGAAATTTTCATAATTATTCGACCCGTTTTAAATTAATGAATCATAGAATTTACTTATGAGCTCAAAACATCTATAAGAGCTTACACATCAACATACTTATATTTTTATGACACATTATATTAAAACTCAAGTGCCGTTAACAAAATATATACGTCTTAATCAACCCGTTTGTCCAAATTAGCTACATTCATCGCTTTAACTTACCAAAGTTCAATACTTTGGTGATTTTGACCCGTTTGATTTCTCTAGCGAAATCCATCGCCTTTTTAGAATCAAACATGTAGTATTCGAGTCAATTTGACCCGTTTAAACTTTCAAGTGAAATCCACCACTTTCATCATTTCTATATTTTCGAAATTTCTATTTATTCTTGTTTGGATACTACAAACGAAATCCTTCATTTTAGTATTATCCAACATTATAACGAATTGATTATCATTCAACAACTAAACATAAAAGTGCTAAAACAAGATATTACGAAGCGAATAGTTGCGTACCTTTTCAAAGCTTTCCTTTTAAGCGGTTATTCGTCCCGCCTTGTCCACTTGATGATCCACCCAAATCGCCTATTGAATTGGATTCGAATATATCACTTAGAACTCATGTTTCAATATTCAACATACCATACTTTTAGCTAATCAATTTAGCGATTATTTCATATTTTTCAAGTAATCTAATTCACTTAAACATTTTGTCGAACACCTTAAAGGCGAGATTATTATACTAACATGATTATGTTCATAATCAACAAGTTATCCATATGAACTTATCATCTTAATAATCATATGCCTAGTATGAATGAAATAACACCCAATTTGTATCATCATATTCAATTTAACATCAAATATTACAAAGATTCAAGTATTTAACACTAAACCCATATCATACCTAGATGAAAAACATTGAAACTCATATGTTATGACATGAATTGATCAATTTATCGTCTAAGACTAGTTCCTAGACTTGTATTCATCATAATTCACCCATAACATCACTCAATTCTTCACTAATTTAGTTACAAGAATTCACGTGGGTTCAAAATATCACCAATCTAAGAATTTTAACATACCTTGTGATCAACTAAGTATAAGGATCACAAATTCAGCCTTGAATCACCTTCAATTTGGTTTTGTTTCTTTGACTTTGAGTGAATTTAGATGAGTTAGGGTTTTGAAGAGTGGGAGTTCGCCCCTGGGTGTTTTGATCGAACAGAAACACACACAAAATGTGTGTTTTCATGTTTATCCTGGCACAATTGGTCCTTCTAGTTTCTAAGTTTATAAAATGGTTAGAATTCTTTGATTTCCCCATCTTTTCTATTAAGATTTTAACTAGGTTAATTATTCCTAGTTTCAATTCTCATCGTTTTATTATAACTTTTATAACTTACACATGTACACAAACATATATAGTTTAATAATTTAGGGGTGTTACAAGTCTACCCCCCTTAAAAGGATTTCGTCCTCGAAATCGGACTACGTACCGAATAAGGAAGGATATAAGCGTCTCATCTCTTCTTCGGACTCCCAAGTGGTGTCCGATCCCTTCCGATGCTCCCATTTGACTTTAACTTGTTTGATTTCTTTGTTTCTTAAGCTTTATCCTTTTGATCAAGAATTGCGATCGGCTTTATGACATAATTTAGTTTATCGTCAACTTCTATGTTGTCATAGCTTATATAGGCTGTTTCATCAACTAAACATTTTCGCAGATGCGAAACATGGAAAGTGCTATGTATACTGCTCAATTCTTTTGGCAATTCAAGTCGGTACACTACCTTACCCACACGCTCTATGATTTTGAATGTCCCAATAAATCTTGGACTTAATTTTCCCCGTTTTCGGAATCGGATAACCCCTTTCCACGGAGATACCTTAAGCATAACCATATCACCAACCTGGAACTCGATTGGCCTTCGTCTTTTGTCTGCGTAGGACTTCTGCCGATCTTGAGCAACTTTTAAATGAGCCCGAATCAATTCAATCTTTGCATTAGTGATACTGACTATATCTTTGTGAGCTAATTCTCATGGACCCACATCACCCCAACACACCGGGGTTCGACACTTTCTGCCGTAAAGCATTTCATATAGTGCCATTCCGATACTGGAATGGTAGCTGTTGTTATATGAAAATTCAACTAGTGGTAGATAGATATCCCAGCTACCACCAAAATCAATAATACATGCTCGTAGCATATCTTCGAGTGTTTGAATAGTTCTTTCACTATGCCCATCGGTCTGCGGATGATATGCGGTACTAATGAACAACTTAGTACCCATCTCCTCTTGAAAATCGCGCCAAAAGTTTGAAGTAAAGCGCGTATCTCTATCCGATACGATAGACACCGGTACTCCATGGCAAGATATAATTTCATTCGTGTATACTTCCGACATCTTCTCGGAAGTGTATGTTTCCCGAATTGGAATAAAATGAGCACTCTTGGTCAATCGGTCTACTACTACCCATATAGCATCAAATCCACGTGATGTTCTTGGTAATTTAGTTAACAGATCCATAGTAATGTGCTCCCACTTCTACACCGGAATGTCTAATGGCTGAAGTTTACCGTAAGGCTTCTAGTGTTCTGCTTTTACTTGTAAACAAGTTAAGCATTTTTCCACATACTTCGTGATGTCTCGCTTCATTCCGGGCCACCAATAATTTTGTTTCAAGTCTTTGTACATCTTGGTAGCCCCCAGATGAATAGAATAGCGGGACTTGTGGGCTTCATTAAGAAGTAGAGTTTTAACATTGCAAGTGTTTGGAACCCAGATTCGATCAAAACGGGTTTTTAATCCATTACTATTATCCTTCAAATCTTTAAGTTGACCCACTATTCTTTCTTTTTTCAAATTTACTTCTTTTACAGCTTCAGTTTGCACCTGTTTGATTCGTTCAAGTAAACCCGAGGTCACTACTAACTGCATCGACTGCACCCGAATAGGTGAATATTCTTCCTTTTTGCTCAGTGCATCAGCAACTATGTTGGCTTTCCCGGGATGATAATGAATTTCACAATCATAATCCTTCACCGTCTCTAACCAACGCCGTTGTCTCATATTTAACTCCTTTTGATCAAAGAAGTACTTGAGACTTTTATGGTCAGTGAAAATAGTACATTTCACACCATATAAATAATGCCTCCATATTTTTTGGGCAAAGACTACTATCGCCAATTCCAGATCATGTGTCAGATACTTCTTTTCATGAATCTTTAATTGTCTTGAAGCATACGCGATCACCTTTCCTCGCTGCATAAGCACACACCCGAGACCAAGCTAGGACGTGTCAGAATAAATAACCATGTCTTCAGTCCCATCTGGTAACGTTAATATAGGGGTACTGGTCAATTTTTCTTTAAGGATACGGAAGGTATCTTCTTGTGCACTACCCCATACAAATTTCTCATCTTTACGGGTCAACTTAGTTAATGGCGTTGCAATTTTGGAGAAATATTGTATAAATCTCCGGTAATAACCCGCAAGACCTAGAAAACTCCTATTCTCTGATGGATTCTTTAGAGGTTTCCATTTAGACACAGCTTCTATTTTGGACGGATCTACCGACACTCCATCGGCACTAATAACATGTCCTAGAAACTGTACCTCACGTAGCCAAAAGGCATATTTTGAAAACTTTGCATAAAGTCTCTCACGCTTAAGTGTTTCAAGTACATCACGCAAGTGACATTCATGATCTGCTTCGCTTTTTGAATACACAAGAATATCGTCGATGAAAACAATCACCGACTTGTCTAGCATTGGCTTGCAGACGCGGTTCATAAGATCCATGAAAGCCACAGGCGCATTGGTTAATCCGAAAGACATTACTAAAAACTCGTAATGTCTAGAACGCGTTCGGAATGCTGTTTTCGGTATATCTTCTTCTTTTACCTTCAACTGATGATAACCCGACCTTAAGTCGATTTTTGAAAACCAACTCGCGCCTTGTAGCTGATCGAACAAGTCGTCGATCCTAGGAAGTGGGTATCAATTCTTTACCGTGAGTTTGTTTAACTCCCGGTAATCAATGCACATTCTCATACTCCCGTCTTTCTTCTTCACAAATAATACTGGTGCTCCCCACGGAGAAACGCTCGGTCGAATAAATCCCTTGTCTAAAAGATCTTGTAATTGCGACAGCAATTCTTGTAGTTCCGACGGCGCTAATCGATAAGGAGCCTTAGCTACCGGTTTCGTGCCCGGAACTAATTCGATGCCAAACTCCACCTCACGTTCCGGTGGTAACCCCGGTAGATCTTCCAGAAAAACATCTTCAAATTCCCGTACAACTGGTACGTCTTGGATTTCTGGAGTCTCTTTAGCCGAATCGTGTATGTAACCCATATACGCCTTACATCCATGTCGAACCAGATTGCAAGCTTTAATAAAAGAACAGATTATGGGGCTGCAGCTTTTCTCCCCATAAATAGTAACATGTTTTCCACTTGGAGACATTAGTTGTATCTCCTTACGGTTGCATATTACTTTCGCGTGATATCGAGCTAGCCAATCCATCCCGATTACCACTTGAAATTCTCCCATTGACATGGGAATTCAATCGACGAAATATTCTTCATCGTCAATGCTCAGTTTGCAATTCCAACACATATCACAAACAATAAAACTTTTATTATCACCTATTTCTACTTCTAATGGCATAGGTAATTTCGTTAATGTGAATATAGGGTGTTGAATAAATCGATGTGATATAAAAGATCTATTTGCACCTGTATCAAATAAAATTCATGCTGAAATTGAATTTACAAGAAATATACCTGAAACAACATCAGGTTCAGTCTTAGCCTCAGCGGTTGTCATGTGGAAAGACCTTGCCTTTGCTTTCTTGGCATCAGGCTTTGCATCAGTTGTATCTTTGGTTCCAACTAACTCCGTGCACTCAGACTTTTTGTGTCCCGGTTTATAACATTTATAGCATACTGACACCTTTCCTGGGCAATTTGCAACCACATGTCCCACTTTGCCACAAGTAGGACATGGTTTGTTTTTAGAATAGCAATCGCCCTTATGATTCTTTCCACAAATTTTGCATTGAGGTAACCCCCCTTTTTCAGCGCCTTTCTTAGGAGCTTCATTCAGCTTTCGTTTCTTTGTGGGGATTGGGTTTTGATCAAACACCCTTTTCTCACCCATTTCGATATGCTTTTTCAGCTCAATCTCCCTTTCACGTGCGGCATTCACTATCTCTGTAAGATGCCCATATTTTGAAGGAGTCATAAACTCCCTATACTCCGCACTCAGCATGTTGTAGTAATAATATATTTTTTTGTTCTTCATTCTGAACCAGCTCATCACAAAACCTGAGCTTATCAAGAAAGGTTCCTGTAATCTTTTCTATCGACTCACCACTATGCCTTAGCTGAATAAACTCTTCTTTAATCCTATTGATTACAGCTTTCGGGCTATGGTGTCTAAGGAACGGTGTTTTGAATTCTTCCCACATCATAGTTCTCATGGCTTCAATTCCCTGTTCCTTTTTCAGATTATCCCACCAATCCTTAGCTTGGCCTCTTAACTGACTGGTTCCGTATGCCACAAAATCAGTCTCATCACAATGGGTTCTTTCGAATACCCCTTCAATGTCGCTAATCCATCATTGACAAACGAATGGATCGACTTCACCATTATAGAACGGGGATTTGCATGCCATAAATTTATTATATGGACGCACTTTCGATTTACCCGTATCTTTCTTTTCATTCATCTTATCGTCTATTACCGATAAGAGCGTAGTTTGTAGTCTATCGATGAACTGCGGTAGACTAGCTTCTATGGCTTTTCCGACTTCCTCGGAAATTGTAGCTTTCATCTCTTCAGTTAAACGAGATGTTGATTCCTTTCCGGTTTCACCGGCCATTTCTTTAACTGAAATGTTCACAATAGTTAATCAATAACTATTTCATTTATTTCCATCTTGTTATATAGAAATATAGATCACACATACTCAATCATAAGTAATGTGTTATTTCTTTTTCGGTTTGGTCAAGTACATATCTTGCCTTGCCTTTCTTACTTAGTGTATTTCCCGGGTTCGAGCGTATTCATACACTCCTCCCATACTCTTTTCACATATTTCACATCATTTAATTGTTTAATTCTAGACTCATTTATAAGTAACTCTTACCGGATGTCTTGATCAAGCTTTGAACCGAACACGCTTTGTCTTAACGAGGCTCTGATTACCAACTTGTAAGACCTTTCATGCTTACTTTATCATTTATATAATACCTAATGCATTTGTAAGTTTGATTAATAGAGAAACATCGAATTAACGACATTTATATAAGTTTCAAAACTTTACAAAGACGTTTACTAACGTTTCCAAAACATGTTGTTCAACCCAACATAGTTAACTTTCAAACCATACTAACCATATGTACAAAAGTATGAAAACACAACATCAAAATGTTTTGTGACAAAAGAACTAGTTTCATTTGCGGAAGCTTCTTTGCGCGCGTTTTCGATTTTACATATCGCTTGATCTTCATCCGCAAGTTGCTATTATTATTACCTATGACCAAAAACCATCCAAAACATTAGTTATGTAAGTTATAAGATGATTAAACAAGTTCCAATGGTCAAAACATGCAAAAAATAAATTTTTCCAACTCTGGGAGGCTGTCGCGGGCCGCGACAGAGAACCCCTAGCTTTCGCGGGCCGCAAGGGTCGTCACGTGTCGCGACGGTTATCTGGGTCTCTGTCGCGTGACGGGACGGAGGTCTTTTTCCAGCGAGTTATTTGTTAAAACCTGCACTTTCCCAACTAGTCTATCTTTTACGAAAACGGACATAACTTGTCCATTATTGATCCGAATTAGGTCCCGTTTCTTCCTATATGACCGTAATTCGATATTCTATAACATAGAATCAAAATCCTACATTCACCTGAACAAATTTCTTTCATTTAAGCCTTCAGATTATAGAAATTTTTATAATTATTCGACCCATTTTAAATTAATGAATCATAGAATTTACTTATGAGCTCAAAACATCTATAAGAGCTTACACATCAACATACTTATATTTTTATGACACATTATATTAAAACTCAAGTGCTGTTAACAAAATACATACGTCTTAATCAACCCGTTTGTCCAAATTAGCTACATTCATCGCTTTAACTTACCAAAGTTCAATACTTTAGTGATTTTGACCCGTTTGATTTCTCTAGCGAAATCCATCGCCTTTTTAGAATCAAACATGTAGTGTTCGAGTCAATTTGAACCGTTTAAACTTTCAAGTGAAATCCACCACTTTCATCATTTCTATATTTTCGAAATTTCTATTTATTCTTGTTTGGATATTACAAACGAAATCCTTCGTTTTAGTATTATCCAACATTATAACGAATTGATTATCATTCAACAAGTCAACATAAAAGTGCTAAAACAAGATATTATGAAGCGAATAGCTGCATACTTTTCAAAGATTTCCTTTTAAGCGGTTATCCGTCCTGCCTTGTCCACTTGATGATCCACCCAAATCCCCTATAGAATTGGATTCGAATATATCACTTAGAACTCATGTTTCAATATTTAACATACCATACTTTTAGCTAATCAATTTAGCGATTATTTCATATTTTTCAAGTAATCTAATTCACTTAAACATTTTGTCGAACACCTTAAAGGCGAGATTATTATACTAACATGATTATGTTCATAATCAACAAGTTACCCATATGAACTTATCATCTTAACAATCATATGCCTAGTATGAATGAAATAACACCCAATTTGTATCATCATTTTCAATTTAACATCAAATATCACAAAGATTCAAGTATTTAACACTAAACCCATATCATACCTTGATGACAAACAATGAAAGTTATAGGTTATGACATGAATTGTTTAATTTATCGTCTAAGACTAGTTCCTAGACTTGTATTCATCATAATTCACCCACAACATCACACAATTCTTCACTAATTTAGTTACAAGAATTCATGTGGGTTCAAAATATCACCAATCTAAGAATTTTAACATACCTTGTGATCTACTAAGTGAGGATAACAAATTCAGCTTTGAATCACCTTCAATTTGGTTTTGTTTCTTTGATTTTGAGTGAATTTAGATGAGTTAGGGTTTTGAAGAGTGGGAGTTCGCCCCTGGGTGTTTTAATCGAACAGAAACACACTAAGTGTGTGTTTTCATGTGTATCCTGTGTTTTATAACTTCTTTCCAAATTGGCACAATTGGTCCTTCTAGTTTCTAAGTTTATAACATGGTTAGAATTCTTTGATTTCCCCATCTTTTCTATTAAGATTTTAACTAGGTTAATTATTCCTAGTTTCAATTCTCGTCGTTTTATTTTAACTTTTATAACTTACACATGTACACATACATATATAGTTTAATAATTTAGGGGTGTTACAATTTCAAAGCATACTTTAATTTCTTGAACTCCTCTTGAAGCATACGTTATTCCATAAATATTGAAATTTCCCAAGAAATGGTTACTAGTAGATGTGGAACTTTCACCTTGAAACACCTTGATATATATAGAAGATTGATTATCATCAGATGTGACAAAAAATTTGGACTTCTTTGTAGGTATTGGAGTGTTCCTTGAGATAACAACACTCATTTTTTCGCCTTCTACCTTTATCATAAGTAACAAAGGAGTGACGTCATATAACACCAAATTTTGAACACTTTGACTCCTTAGAGTTAAGTTTGTAGCCACAATGGTCGCACCATATGCAACAGCTTCATCAACAATTATGGTCATACATAGCTCTTTCCCATAAAAATAATCTTGCAACATAGACCGGACCTTAGGTATCCTAGTGGAGCCACCAACAAGAATAATCTCATCGACACATGATTTCTAAATGTTTGCATCAAATAAACATTCCTTCACAGTCTCAATGCACTTTTTGAACAAATCCATGTTTAGCTTTTCAAACTTAGCTCGAGTGAACTTCATAGAAAAATCAATCCCTTCATACAAGCAATCTATTTGGATTAACGTCTCGGGAGTCGTGGAAAGATTTCTTTTAGCTTTCTCACATGCACTTCTCAACCTCCCTATTACTCTTATGTTCTTTGTCAAGTCCTTATTCTTTGTCATCTTGAATTCAAGAACACAATGCTGAACCATGCGGTTATCAAAATCCTGGCCTCCCGAATGGGTGTCACCAGCAGTAGCTCGCACCTTAAAATTACCTCCTTTCTCAATGGTCACAAGTGAGACATCAAAAGTACCACCACCAAGATCAAAGATGAGCGCATTCATCTCCTGTGTAATACTAGCCCTGTTATCCAGACCGTCGGCAATCGCAACTGTTATAGGTTCATTGATGATGTGAATTGTCACACCCCCAAAATACCACCTAGGGAATGTCCCTGTTGGGCGTGTGACGTACCAACTACGAGCCACTAATTACATTGAACCCATTCAAGTTTATAAATAAAATCCCCAATTATTAATGAAAAATGTCATCAACAAGTTTAAATGAAAGCCAACATGTTCAGCGGAAGCAAATAGTAAACCAAAGTTAATCAGTTTCAAAACCAGTGTATAGCATCTAGAAATCAATCACATGAATCCTTCCAGTCGACCCATGACCACTCCAGCTACTCCAAACAGCAAGTTCCAAACCCAAAACATCTAAGGACATGCGAGCATTCAACAAGTGTATCAGACAACGCTAGTGAGTTCAAAGTTTTGTGAAAACGTTAGTTACCAAGTGTTTAGTTCTGTTCATTGATTACAATTCCAAAAGTAATATTGATAATATCTCGATACTGAATAAGACGGCTCCTGATGTATGTTTTGCCTGTTCCCCAGTGCTCCTATCAAAACACTGGGCCTGACTGGGTCATTAGTTCACACCCGTCCTCTCCGGTACGGGGTGAGGGTGCCAAACGTAAGTAGCGCTACCAACTAATACCCCGTTACCACCCCGATAACAAAAAGATGGGACTTAAGAGTGACAGAGTGAGATTATTATCCAATATTCCAGTTTGACCCAAAAGACTTATCCCTCCCCGGGATACCCACTGACTGTCCCAACCACCGGGACGCATGCTCAAGAGATGAACTCACCTTAGATTGCTCGGTATGATTAGTTACTTTGTTTAACAGTTGAGCAAGCGTGCCCTATCACGGTTACCGATAACAATCAGTTTCATACTCACATTGCACCATTTATTTT